>CM077149.1:121684853-121870026 GCA_039583875.1 Platanthera guangdongensis | reverse complement strand
GTGCGCACCGTGAACCACAGATTTTTTGCTATGTGTATGGAGGCTTGACTATCACAGAATATAACAGCAGATGAGGGGAGTTTCACTCCCAGGTTCAGTAAGGAGACTTTCAAACCATGTGAGTTCTGAGACAACCGAGGCCATCGATCGTATTCAACTTTAGCAAGGAACGAGCGACCACGACTTATTTCTTACTTTCCATGTAATGAGATGACCCCCCAAAATAAGTACAGAACCCACTTGTTGACCTCCGATCGTCCAGGGAACCGCATAATCGGCATCAGAATAAGCGACTAATGCGGGAGCCGAGTCGGAGGTTTTGTAAACCAGTCCCTGACCCGAGCCCCTTAAGGTATCAGAGAATCCGTTCAACCGGCTGGAGATGATAAACCCGGGCATGCATTAACCAACTGACAACCCCAACGACAAACGATATATCCGACCTCGTGACCGTTAGGTAGATCAACTTGCCCACAAGGCGTCGATACTATTCTGGGTTCTGAAGAAGCAAATAGTCATCAGAAGTATGAGCACATAGTTTGTGATTTACCTCCATCGGGGTACAAACTGGTTTGCAACAGACTGACCAGCGTCTTTAGAGAAAATCGAGACAGTACTTCCGTTGGACAGGACCACCCGTCCGGCCGTCGTGCGATCTCGAGACCAAGAAAGTAGCGAAGATGTCCCATGTCTTTGGTCTGAAATACAGTACTCAGATGCTGTTGACCTCGTGAATCCCCTTTGAATCATCCCCAATGATATAATCATCCTGTAAACGCCCCGAAACTCAAAGGAGCAAAGGGGGACGTTTTGGGCCAGTTTGGGTTCTGGCTGTAGGCACACGGCCTGGGACACGGGCGTGTCCCAGGGCGTGTCAAGCGTGTGCCGACACTTAGCCGCGAAGTCGTCGAGATTTTCTCGACGATTCGCTGAGAATGGGCACACGGCCTGCGACACGGGCGTGTCGCAGGGCGTGTCGACCCGTGTCGACACTTAGCCCGCGGAGTCGTCGAGTTATACTCGACGAATTGTCGAGAATGGGCACACGGCCCGCGACACGGGCGTGTCGCCGGGCGTGTCGACCCGTGTCGACGATCGTCCCGGGGAAGTCGTCGAGATTCGCTCGACGATCGTCGAGACAAGGCACACGGCCTAGGACACGGGCGTGTCCAAGGCCGTGTCATCGAGTCGTCGAACTGCACGCGATGAAATGTCGAGACCATGTACACGGCTTGGGGCCCAGGCGTGTCAAGGTGACACGGCAAGGACACGGGCGTGTCCTAGAACCCGTGCAGTGCTCGGGTTGAAAATGGGGAAAAATCATGGGTACACGGCCGGCTACACGGCCGTGTAAAGTGGAACACGGGGCGTGTCAGCTCGAACACGGGCGTGTTCGATACCCGTGTGAGGTTCCAGGAGATTCGATTTTGACGGCGAATGCGGCACACGACCCTGGACACGGGCGTGTGCCAGGCCGTGTTCGGTCCAGATTGGGCATTTCAACCCCGAATCAAAGCCGTTCGTTTCCTTAGGTTGAGATCCAACGGCTGGGGTTGTTCCTGAGAGGATATACCCGTGAGTTGACTTGGAAAACCTCACTTTTCATACCTTATCATCTCTCCAAGTCCTTGGAGAAAGAGGAGAGCCATTGGAGAAGAAGAACTAGATCCCGCCATTGGAGGAGCTTCGGAGCTCCGAATCGCGAGCCGACTCCGGATCCACGGAGGCAACGCAAGTGCGGTGATTTCCATCCGATTACTTTTCAATGGCGCCAAAGAGGAACTCAAGGGTAACGATCCTCATCTTGAGCATGAGTCCGCTCTCTTTCTTAGCATAGGAAGCCCGCTCTCGCGAGTTTGCGGAGAGTTGGAGGCGTTCCTTCGGGTAGATATGTAAAGTCCCCGTTGTTTAGAGTCCGTATGCGAGAACGGACATAGGCATTTTGTGTGAAGCCTACCCGGACATGTTAGTCTGGATCGGTGATGTTGCATTGCATAAGGCCGGAGGAGACTCCGTGCTATGGTTTGTTTTTCGGGTTTTCTACGCGGTAGATTGCAGCATGGAGCCTTGGGAAACTAACCCAAAGGTGCACCCGGAAAACTGGGCGGATACGAGATCTTGCCAACTTGGTGGCCTGAGAGCCAACTCGAACATAACTGAGTTATGTGATTTGCGTAGAATGGGACTCGGAGAAGTTTGACCCGCGCAAATGGCTTAAATTGTCGTTGGCGATGTGAGCACGGGTTAGATGGAACCGTACCCGCTTTATGTCGTTCGGTTAGAGAGACCTAAGGTTACGTGGCACTCGCCGTTGGCATAGATGTGGGTCTTCGGCGGTCAATGGCTTAAACTGACGTGACCCATGCCAAGAAGACAAATTGCTCATAGGTTTGGCCGTCTAAGTGGCGGTGGTGAGTCCGGAATGTTAATGGCTTTAATTGACGTGACATCGACCGTTCACCGAGAATGTGCCCTGAGTGCACGGGACGTGTGGCCGTACGAGCCAACGTCTGTGATGTAATGGCTATGGTTATATATATATGGCTCGCTTATGCTAATGAAATGCAGGGAAGGAGCATCATCCCCGCCCCGAGTTGGGGGCGGGATCGTTATAATTTGGTCAGCATTGCTGACCGTTGCCTTGTTTTGCCACCATGCGGTGGTTTGTTGCTTGCAGGTGCAGCTGGACCAAGCGGTCAATAGCGGGCTAAAGCCCTTTTTGCGAAGCTGGCCCTCGAAGGCCCAAGTAGAAGTATTTACTGCTTTATTCATGTATGACCGGCCTGCGTGCCGTGGTTTGTAAAACATGTAATTTTCAAGTGAAACACTTTGTAAGGCCTTAAGGCCGGTTTTGGGTATTTTTGTATAACATTCCTTTTGGTATTAGTGGACATTCATGCTCCTATGCTGGGTTCTTGTTTACAACTCTTATAAACTGCTTCTGCTAGAATGCTCTGTGTAGACGTTGAGATTGGTTGGATGGTTTCCATACGTAACCACCCGGTCTGTCTGTGGTATATGGCGTCGGGCCCCGGCCGGACCTACTGCTATATACTATGCGACGGATAGGGGGTGTTACAATTTGGTGTCAGACTACTGGTTTTGGTCGGCCTTAAGCTGAATTCGTGGACGAATTCTTTTTAAGGGGTGGTGAGCACATTGTGTGCGTCATCGTTATAACGGTAAAAGAACCCATGAATGTCCACTTAGGAATGAAAATACTCGTGTTTGAGGAACCTGCGTGTTCCTATAAATTGCTGTTCGCAATTTTATTTGGTCGCTTGACAGTGTTTTGTACCACTATAGGTGACCGGAAGCGGTGCTGGACAGCCAGAATGTCCGGTTTCTGAGGAGCATAGTGCACCCGGTGAGGTGTTTGAGCCTCCTCCTTCGTATGAAACCATTAGAAGGATCGTAGAAGCGGTGTTCACTGTGACGGGTGCACAGTTTGGAGGAAATGTACAACCCTGCGCACCTGTTGTGGCCTCAACGTCGGTGGGCGCGATGCAGCAGATGACCTTTGGTAGACCATTGGGGGCAGCAGCTGAATATGCATTTAGTGCAGGGAGCGCGCACAGTTGAGGAATATTTGCAAGCATTTATTATGATAAGCCGCTACCCATGTTTCGAGGTGGATAATGAGCAAGCTACAATCGATAGGTTTTATAGTGGCCTACGTGCCGAGTTACGAGTTCTACTGCTAGGACCAAAGTTATTGGGATTTCGAGCCTTGGTGGAATCAGCTAGATCTTTGGAGGCAGATCTGAGGAAGACCCTCCCGATGCCAGCGACCATGGTATCGAACTATTCAAACCCCATAAGAGCTGCATCCGGCAGAAAGCTGGAGAAAGGGGCTATGAAATCGACTAGTAAAGCTACTTACACTTGTTATACTTGTGGAAAGAGAGGACACTTTGCCCGAGACTGTTGGAATGGCGCTCGGAAGGGTAAGGAAGCTATGTCAGGTGCAGTCAAGGATGTTAGTGCAAAGGAAACGGCATTCAAAGTGCCGAACACCTCAAAGTCTGCATATCGTAAATGGTATAAGAAGCCTAGGACTTCGGGTCAAGCTCTTTCTGGTGCTTCTGGGGCGACTACGGGTCAGACCCCGGCACATGTTTCAACTGTGGGGAGCCGGGGCATTATGCTCGTGAGTGCCTAAAGCCCTGGAGGAAGCACGGCGTCGTGACGACAGGTATGGTTTAAAGATAGTTTTGCCTTAAATACTTGTCGCCCTTGTGCATGTTAGCTTAGAACTATCTGTGTTAAGCTTTGTTGCGACTTTACTTTATCTGCGAGAGCACCGTTCGTTTAGGGAGCTTCGCATTCCTTTATTAGAATTATATTGTGCGTCGGAGTACCTCCTTCGATGGTGAAAGACATATTGGATGCGTTATAGTCCAATGATGCTCATTGTGCGCGGGTAGACGTTGTTGCGCTTAGCTTTGGATTGGGAATCAGGAGTTCGACGTTATATTTGGTATGAACTGGCTCTCGGAGCAGCAAGCCAATATAGATGCGGTAGCAAGGAAGCCAAGCCGGGAGCAAGTCGTGAGATGACCTTTACGGGCTCGAAGAGGTCGAGCAAGACGTTGACGTTTGCTCTTCAGGTGGTGAAGGCGTTCGTGCCGGAGCAGAACTGTTCTTTATAACTAGTGGAGGTTGCAAAGCCGAAGCCCACATTGGATTGTATTTCAGTGGTATCGAAGTACCATGATGTGTTCCCTAGAGATCTTCCTGGAGCCCCGCCTCGACAGGAGATAGATCCATGTTTTGAGCTTGTACCAGGTGCAAAGCCTGTGTCACGCTCTCCTTCGTCGGCTAGCGCCAACGGAAATGGCGGAGCTGAAGGTGCAACTTCTAAAAGTTGTTTGAGCAAGGGTATGTGCGTCCAAGTCCTTCGCCTTGGAGCGCACCGACCCTCTTTCGTTAGAAGAAGAACGGAAGCTTGGGGCTATGTATTAATTATCGGAGCTCAACAAGGTGACGGCAAAGAACAAGTACCCAATCCCAAGGATCGATGATCTTTGTGATCAGTTGGTCGGGCCAACGCCGTACTCTAAAGTAGTTAAGGGAGAGAGATATCCCTAAGATAACGTTCAGTACAGGAGACGGACGCTACGAGTTTAGGGTCATGCCGTTTGGGCTGACAAATACGCCGTCAGTGTTCATGGATTTGATGAACAAGACTTTCAGGGAGTACTTGGACCATTTCGTGATCGTCTTTATCGACGATATTTTAGTGTACTCGCATAGTGAGGAAGATCACTGCAGACATCTTCATTTGGTGTTGGGGACGCTAAGGAGAATTCAGTACTATGCCAAGTTCTCGAAGTGCGGGTTTTTGGCTATCCTCAGTGGTGTTTCTCGGGCATATAGTAAGTGGAGAGTGTATTGCTGTGAATCCGGCGAAGATTGTTGCGCTACGGTAGTGTCCTGAGCTTGCTACGGTAGCGGAAGTCCGGAGTTTTCTGGAGCTTGTCGGCTACTATAGGCGCTTCGTGGAGAACTTCTCGCGGATAGCGTTACCTCTCATTACGTTGACGAGGAAGGAGCATAAGTTCTTTTGGACGCCGGAGTGCGCGCGAGCTTTTGAGGAGTTGTATTGTCGGTTGACTACAGCACCTGTGCTGACTTCGCCGAGTGGAACCGAAGGCAATGAGATTTATAATGATGCTTAGGGCAGCGGTTTGGGTTGCGTGCTACTGCAACACGAAAGCGTAATAGCGTATGGCCCTGAGTTTTGCCTTGAAGCTATGGAGGCATAATTGTATACGTGTGAAAATGGATCTCTACGCCGGTCACAAGAGCGTGAAGTATCTGATTGATCAGAAGGATCCGAATTTACGGCAGCGTAGATGGATGGAGTTCTTGGGAGACTATACATTCAAGATCCACTACGCGCCTGATAAAGGGAATGCGGTTGCTGACGCGGTGAGTCGCCAAGCCCCAGCTCGAGCCAATTGGCTATCGGTGCATGATGAGCGGTTGGTGCGAGAGTTGGAGGCGTTGGGGATCGTTTGTGTGGACAAGCAATCAAGTGCTGAAGCAGTTCTGAATTGGACTGAAGTCCAATATGACCTGGCTGATCGTTTTCGGCGGGCTTAGGATATGGATGCTCATATGAAGCAGTTCATGGTAGAGGCTCTGGATGGGTCAAATTCCCAATTCGTCGTGGCGGACGAATTGCTTCGGAGAGACGGTCGTTTGTGCGTCCCAAGTGTGGGTAATTTGCGGGTGGAGTTGTTGTACGAGGCACACCATACCAAGTACTCGACGATTCACCCGGGGAGCACGAAGTTGTACCGTGATGTGAAGAAACTGTGTTGGTGGCCGGGTTTGAAAAAGGATGTGGCGCTATACGCAGCGAAGTGCCAAACCGCGCCTTGAAAAGGCGGAGTGCCAAAAGCCGGGAGGATTTCTTAAGTCCTTGCCTATTCCGGAGTGGAAATTCGACGACATCTCTATGGACTTTGTGCACGGTTTGCCAAGGTCGAAAAAGGGGAACGACGCCATTTGGGTGATCGTGGATCGATTAACGAAGGTGATACATTTTATTCCGCATAGGAAGGATGATCCGGTGGAGAAGTTAGCAAAGCTTTATGTGGATAACATAGTACGGCTTCATGATGTGTCCCGCAGCATCGTGAGTGACCGAGATGGGCGGTTCACATCCAATGATTGGAGGCTGGTGCAACAAATGTTGGGAACAAAGCTGAAATTCAGCACAGCCACCCATCCGCAAACGGATGGGCAGACCGAGAGGGTCAATAGAACCATGGAAGACATGCTCCGCATGTGCGTCTTGGATTTTGGGAAGCAAAGGGAAGACCACCTTTATTTGGTGGAGTTCGCATACAACAACAGCTACCAAGCGAATATTCAGATGGCGCCCTTCGAGGCCCTATATGGTAGAAGATGTCGCACGCCGTTGTCTTGGTTAGAAACGGGTGAGTCAAAGTTGTATAAGCGATCGGAAGTGGAGGAGGCTACTTCTTTGGGGAGAACCATTCGGGAGAGGTTGCTTATCGCTCAGGACTGACAAGCAAAGTACTATAATGCCAAGCACAGGAATGTAGAGTTCGCTGTGGGCGATTAGGTATACTTAAAGATCAAGCCGTTCAAGGGTGTCTCGCGGGTGCGACGAGTGAAAAAGCAAAGCCCGAGATACCTTGGCCGTTTGAGGTTCTGGAGCGAGTTGGCTAAGCGGCCTATAGGTTGAAGCTAAGTGGTTTACATGATGTAATCCATATTTCGGTGCTTTGGAAGGTGGTGCAAGAGCCTACGCAAGTGATCGCGGTTGATCAAGTACCGGTGGATAGTGGGGCTAACGACAAAGGTCAAGCCCGTGTGGATTGAGGACTCGGAGGTCAAGCGCTACGCAATAAAGAGATCAGGATGGTCAAAGTCCGGTGGGGACAATTGCGTCGTGAGGAGCTCTCTTGGGAGAGAGAGCAGACTATGCTTGAAGAGTATCCGGAGTTGTTCCGCTCAGGTACAAATTTTGTTTTTGTATGTCTTTCCTTTATGTAATTTCGTGGGCGAAATTCTTTTAAGAGGGGGAGAGTTGTAACGCCCAAAACTCAAAGGAGCAAAGGGGGACGTTTTGGGCCAGTTTGGGTTCTGGCTGTAGGCACACGGCCTGGGACACGGGCGTGTCCCGGGGCGTGTCAAGCGTGTGCTGACACTTAGCCGTGAAGTCGTCGAGATTTTCTCGACGATTCGCGAGAATGGGCACACGGCCTGCGACACGGGCGTGTCGCAGGGCGTGTCGACCCGTGTCGACACTTAGCCGCGGAGTCGTCGAGTTATACTCGACGATCGTCGAGAATGGGCACACGGCCCGCGACACGGGCGTGTCGCCGGGCGTGTCGACCCGTGTCGACGATCGTCCCGGGGAAGTCGTCGAGATTCGCTCGACGATCGTCGAGACAAGGCACACGGCCTAGGACACGGGCGTGTCCAAGGCCGTGTCATCGAGTCGTCGAACTGCACGCGACGAAATGTCGAGACCATGTACATGGCTTGGGGCCCAGGCGTGTCAAGGTGGACACGGGCAAGGACACGGGCGTGTCCTAGAACCAGTGCAGTGCTCGGGTTGAAAATGGGGAAAAATCATGGGGTACACGGCCGGCTACACGGCCGTGTGAAGTGGAACACGGGCGTGTCAGCTCGAACACGGGCGTGTTCGATACCGTGTGAGGTTCCAGGAGATTCGATTTTGACGGCGAATGCGGCACACGGCCCTGGACACGGGCGTGTGCCAGGCCGTGTTCGGTCCAGATTGGGCATTTCAGCCCTGAATCAAAGCCGTTCGTTTCCTTAGGTTGAGATCCAACGGCTGGGGGTTGTTCCTGAGAGGATATACCCGTGAGTTGACTTGGAAAACCTCACTTTTCATACCTTATCATCTCTCCAAGTCCTGGAGAAAGAGGAGAGCCATTGGAGGAAGAAGAACAAGATCCTGCCATTGAGGAGCTTCGGAGCTCCGAATCGCGAGCCGACTCCGGATCCACGAGGCAACGCAAGTGCGGTGATTTCCATCCGATTACTTTTCAATGGCGCCAAAGAGGAACTCAAGGGTAACGATCCTCATCTTGAGCATGAGTCCCTCTCTTTCTTAGCATAGGAAGCCCGCTCTCGCGAGTTTGCGGAGAGTTGGAGGCGTTCCTTCGGGTAGATATGTAAAGTCCCCGTTGTTTAGAGTCCGTATGCGAGAACGGACATAGGCATTTTGTGTGAAGCCTACCGGACATGTTAGTCTGGATCGGTGATGTTGCATTGCATAAGGCCGGAGGAGACTCCGTGCTATGGTTTGTTTTTCGGTTTTCTACGCGGTAGATTGCAGCAGGAGCCTTGGGGACTAACCCAAGGTGCACCCGGAAAACTGGGCGGATACGAGATCTTGCCAACTTGGTGGCCTGAGAGCCCAACTCGAACATAACTGAGTTATGTGATTTGCGGTAGAATGGGACTCGGAGGAAGTTTGACCCGCGCAAATGGCTTAAATTGTCGTTACGATGTGAGCACGGGTTAGATGGAACCGTACCCGCTTTATGTCGTTCGGTTAGAGATACCTAAGGTTACGTGGCACTCGCCGTGGCATAGATGTGAGTCTTCGGCGGTCAATGGCTTAAACTGACGTGACCCATGTCAAGAAGACAAATTGCTCATAGGTTTGGCCGTCTAAGTGGCGGTGGTGAGTCCGGAATGTTAATGGCTTTAATTGACGTGACATCGACCGGTTCACCGAGAATGTGCCCTGAGTGCACGGGACGTGTGACCGTACGAGCCAACGTCTGTGATGTAATGGCTATGGTTATATATATATGGCTCGCTTATGCTAATGAAATGCAGGGAAGGAGCATCGCCGCCCCGAGTTGGGGGCGGGATCGTTATAATTTGGTCAGCATTGCTGACCGTTGCCTTGTTTTGCCACCATGCGGTGGTTTGTTGCTTGCAGGTGCAGCTGGACCAAGCGGTCAATAGCGGGCTAAAGCCCTTTTTGCGAAGCTGGCCCTCGAAGGCCCAAGTAGAAGTGTTTTACTGCTTTATTCATGTATGACCGGCCTGCGTGCCGTGGTTTGTAAAACATGTAATTTTCAAGTGAAACACTTTGTAAGGCCTTAAGGCCGGTTTTGGGTATTTTTGTATAACATTCCTTTTGGTATAGTAGTGGACATTCATGCTCCTATGCTGGGTTCTTGTTTACAACTCTTATAAAACTGCTTCCGCTAGAATGCTCTGTGTAGGACGTTGAGATTGGTTGGATGGTTTCCATACGTAACCACCCGGTCTGTCTGTGGTATATGGCGTCGGGACCCGGCCGGACCTACTGCTATATACTATGCGACGGATAGGGGGTGTTACATCATCAACATAAACTAGATGAAGGATTGTTCCAGTGGCCCGATGTCGGGTGAATAGGGAGAAATCTGCAGAACTCCGAGTGAACCTCATGTCCCGAACCACCTTGCTGAACTTGTCAAACCACGCCCGAGGGACTGTTTGAGACCATAAATGGATTTCTTGAGAAGACACACCCGAGACTCCTCCGTGGTCTCAAACCCAGGCGGTTGGCGCATGTAGACGGTTTCCTGAAGGTCGCCATTCAAAAGGCATTCTTGATATTGAGCTGATGAAGGGGCCAGTGGCGGAGCACCGCCACGGAGAGAAGAACACGGACGGTGTTGAGCTTAGCCACCGAGAGAAGGTCTCCTCATAGTCAAGGCCCTCCTGTTGCGTGAAGCCATGAGCCACAAGACGGGCCTTCAGTCTGACAATAATGCCATCTGGAGCATGCTTGATGACGAAAACTCATTTACACCTAACCGGGTGCTGACCTGGAGTAAGGTAACCAAGACCCAGGTCTGGTTGGCCCAAAGGGCCGTCATTTCTTCGTCCATGGCCGCCTGCAATCCTGGATGTTGAAGTGCCTCCTGCAAAGAGTTATGGACAGAAATAGAGGATAAAGAAGTGGCAAAGTGAAGAAGAGGTGGAGAAAGGCGATGAAGAGAGATGTAATTCGCCATCGGATAAGCGGTGGATCGAGAGCCGGAGCAGCAGGTAGCAGAGCACCAGAGGTCGAAGCCGATGCAGAGGGCAACGGGATGAGGATAGCGACGAGAATAGACCTGGATAACTGGTGGTGGTGGACGAACCGGAGGTAGGGCCGGAGGAGAAGCGGATGAGGAGCGGGGAGCAAGGATGACAGGACGAACGACGGGGTCTGGACTAGGATCGATATCCAGATCAGAGAAAAAAGGAAGATCTTCACGGAAAGTGACATCCGCCAGAGACAGTAACTTTGCGGTAGTAGGCGAATAGCACACGTAACCTTTTGAGTACACGAGTAGCCCACAAAGATATGTTTGGCGGCACGTGGTTCCAACTTGTCGATGGATGGACCAAGTCGGTGAACGTAGCAGGTACACCCAAAGACCCGAGGAGGAATGGGAAATGGCGGAGTGGAGGGAAAGAGAAGGCTGAAGGGAGTGGCATGCTGGAGGACGGAAGAAGGGAGGCGATTGATGAGAAAAACAAGCAACCATGGAGAGCGCGTAGTTCCAGTACGGTTTGGGAACCTGCATTTGGAGCATAAGGGAACGGGCGACATCAAGAAGGTGACGATTCTTGCGCTCGGCGACACCATTCTGTTGTGGAGTATACAAACACGAGGTTTGGTGAAGAATACCGAACTCAGAGCAGAGAGTCGCGAAGGTATGACCGGTGTACTCACGCGGTTGTCAGTACGAATAGTACGAATGGAGGCAGAGAAATTGAGTGTGAGTCTCAAGTATGAAGGCCCGGAAGACGCGGGGAAGCTCAGAGCGATCCCGGAGGAGATACAACCACGTCATGCGAGATTTGTCATCAATAAAAGTAAGAAAATACCGGTAGCCAGAAATACTAGTGATTTTGTACGGACCCCATATATCGGAGTGTACTAAAATAAAAGGAGCGGAGCTCCGAGTACATTGAGAAGGAAAAGATGAACGAGGCTATTTGCCCAAAATACATGTGTCACACTAAAATGCAGGAAGAGAAATATATGGAATAGCCTTCCGGAGGACTGGAAGAGGAGCATGACCCAGGTGGCGATGCCAATCCGAAGAGGAGATAGACGCGAGGAAGTAGGTGAGTCGTCAAGAAGATAAAGCCCATTCTGCATCTGTCCCTACCAATGATAGTCTGCGTCTGCTGATCCCATATGAGAAAGAAGAGGAAGTAAATGTCACGGAGTAATTAGAATCAGTAGTAAGGCGACCAACAGAAAGTAAATTGAAAGGAGAGCCCAGAACGTGAATAGTCGAGCGCAGAAGGAGAGAAGAGGTGAGGGGAATATCAGCACCTCCAGAGACAGGAATAGATGCCCCATTGGCCACAGTAATATACTTAGGGTGATGTGAAGACAAGTTCTGAGGCGGCCGAATAGAGGTGATGTGATGAGTGGCACCAGAATCGAGGATCCATCGCCAGCCAGAGGAGAGGCAGGCGATACCTTCATTGGAGATGGAGGCAACGAAGGCAACCGAGGCAGGAGGGTGGCTAAGCAGACCATAAAGATGCTGGAGCTGAAGACGAACCTCCTCGAGGTTAGGACGAGTGGAAGAGGAGTCGGTGACAACAACAGTGGCCTGCGGACGAGGAGGGCGACCATGTTTGCGGTAGCACGTGGCTTCAAGATGCCATCTTTGCCGCAGAACGAGCACTTAGGTCGAGGCCGACCACCCCGGCCCCGGCCGTGAGAGTCAGAGCGGCCTCCACGAGCAGAAGATGGAAGAGGCAGTAAGGGAGTAGGGGCCTGCTGAACAAGGGCCGGAGAAGGTGGCCCGGGCACATTCGGAGGTGGGGAGACCTTGAGAAGAATAGAGCACACATCAGAGAAAGATGGGGTAACTGTAGAGGAGAGGTTGTGAGCCCGTACACTGTGAAGATGATGCGGGACCCGGGCCATCATCATGGAAATACCCACAACTTTTTTCTGGGCACGTTAGGCAGCAAGATCAAAAGTTGGAGGCTGATGGTGGATCCAAGCCTCGACCAGAGACCGATCCTGAGCAACAAAGGACGTCAGATTGGTCGCGCCACTGCTATCAAGGGCCTGGAGAGCAGTAATAATGTCATACAGATGGTGGATACTATCCTTGCCAGAGTAGAGGGTGTGGAGATCGTCCCACATGCCTTTGGCCGTCTCATGGTACATGGTCAGGCGATAAGAATCGTCGTCAAGAGAATTAAGAAGCCAAGTCTGCACCCGACCATCATTACGTAACCATTCATCTGTAGGAGTACCAGTAACGGCCTGAGTCAAGTGATGAAGGAACCCCTTGGATTGCAAGACACAACGAACATAATGTGCCCATTCCACAAAGTTTTTCTTGCCGGTCAGAGAGATTGTGGTAATATGAAGCTCATCGCGAACTTCTGGGAGAGAGGCCGGGCGGTCAGCAGGAGAACCGTCGTGCCAACGGAATCAGCATAGGAGGTCATGGAGAAGAGAGGAGGCTAGGAGAACAGACCGGGCAATAAAGAAGACTGCGCGACCTGAGCAGAAACCGCCAGCCACGATGGGAAGGCACCAACTGCAAGAGGAGCCCACGACCAAAGGCGGAGATCAGGAGAGAGAGCAGGCCGCAACGGACAGAGAGAGGTCGCAACGGACACAGAGAGAGAGGCCGCAGCGGACAGAGAGAGACCGCGAAGAAAGGAACCAGGAGAAGATCACGACCAAAATGCGGGAAGGCAGGAGTCCTCACGGTCTGGCGGAGCACAGCAGCGGTCCAAGAAACAGGAGGCCGGCGACGGTTAGAGAGAAGAGACCGCGAGTAGGGAGACTCGAGCGGAAAAAGAGAAGAGACCGCAACCCCGGGACCAACCCGCAGGAGAGGCAGGCCGCAGAAGAGGCAGGCCGCAGATGAGAAGGGCCGCAGCGAGCTGGAGTAGGCTGCACGAGAGGAAGTCTGCAGCGAGGAGGAGCAGGCCGCTGCGAGCTAAGTCAAGCCACAGCAAGTTGAAGTAGGGCGGGAGAGAGGCAGGGCGCAGCGAGGTAGAATAAGCCACAGTGAACCGGAGCGAACCGGAGCAGGTCGCGAGTGAGGCAGGCAGATCAGCAAGCTGCAGCGAGCTGTACCAGGCCGAAAGAAGGACAGACCGCAGAGGGAGAGAGAACATGCCGCAAGAGACAGCGGTCTGTAGGAGAGAGAGGGAAGATGGACCCGACGAGAGAGAGAAGGGGAAGGATATAAAATGCCGGAGGGGAGGGGTGGAGCCACGAAGAAGAAGAGGAAGCGGAAGAAGAGGAGCGGAGCGGTCAGGCAGGCAGGCTGCAAGAAGCCGGGCGGGTAGCGGACAGAAAACAGACCGCGTGGAAGAAAGGGGAATCCGCTCAAGGAGAATCCCTGGCTCTGATACATGTAGAGAGGGAAAAAGCCAACCTTGTATATATGTTCACTTGTGTAAAATACAAAGAATGAGTACAAATATATAGATGAAAGAAAGAGAGAAAAAGGTCCTATACAAGATGTGAGACTAAAGAGAGGAGAGAAAAACAATAAATGTTACAAAATGGGCCTAGATTAAATGAGTTTTTCTAACACATTTGAAGGCAACAACCAAGCGAGGAAGAGAGAGCTCTGAAGATTTTTAGCGAAGACTTCGAACTTTGTGGCTTCTCGGCTCGAGTGCTCACTTTGCTCAAGCGTTCACACCACTCGTTCAATCACTCTCTTGCCCAAGTATGGATTTTGCTATCCACAATGGCCGCTCCAGTGCCTACTCCAATGCCCTAATTCTCTAAAAGTCGCTCCTATGTGCGGGAAGGAAGACTTTGCTTCTTTTTCACCTTCAAATACTTGTAATCGAATCTGTGGTCTATCACCCTCCCGAAGATGCTCACACTTGTAATCTCAAGGAAATTAGTGGATTTGGTCGGCATCAAACTGACTCTCGTCGTTTTCTCTCACTCCAAGTGTTCCATGTAAAAAGTCTTGTCAGCTCTGTTGTTGGTTCTCGAGGTAAGGATGTCTGATTCTCCGGACTGGGAGAGCACTAAACGAACCAGAATAGTTTGTCACCGGTTGTGAGAAAGATGTTCCCAACTATCCAAGGAATTTCTAAGAACATCACTTGATCTCTGCATGTGCTTTGAACCAACAGTAATGGCGAGAAGGAGTGCTCGCACTATTAATGGGGCATCTCCGAAACAGCGTGCCAATATGATCCCGACCAACTCACGTGCAAGTAATGCTCCCCTTCTTGAGGAAGTCATTGTCATTCTGACAACTTATATAGAGGAGTGTGTGCACCCAATGGAGGAGAGACAAACGTAGTTGTTCACCCTTTTGAGAGATCTGGGAGCATATAATCCTTGCAGCCCAGTTATTGCGTCAGGGGGATGACCGCCTCTGTCCGTGAGTCGCGTCTTGTTGGAAGGTGCTACCCATCTTGACGATCCCTCTGAAGATGAATTGTCTGATGCAGCCAGCTCTATGCACGTTGCACGTCCAACAAAGAATCTGAAGCACATGCACCTCAATCCTCGCATGGCAAAAGTGGATGTTCTTCGGGAAAATTGAAGACTCACTCACGAGTAAGTGAAAAATATGTTGGAGGAAGAATCCATGTATGGCAGGTGCTGCGCTGTGAGCATACAACGTCCAATTAATCACAGTTCTCCACTTGCTCCTCAGATTCTAGTGCACCTCATTCCGTGCAGATTCAAGATGCCGAATAACGAGACCTACGACGGTACCGATGATCTCATGGAGCATATCAACCACTTCACAACGATCATGTGGATTTACAATGCTCTCAATCAACAGCTATATCAGGCATTCCCAGAAACTTTAAAGGGGCATGCCACATCTAATTTCATTCTCTGAAAGAATGAGAAATTGATAACTTTGCAAAGTTAACTTAGTTGTTTGTCGAGCAGTTCATCGTCAATCGTCGAACTATGTGAGACACCACCCATCCTATTGGAATTCGCCAAAAAGTGGGGGAGATGCTCAAGGGCTATTTTCGTCATTTCACAATCGAAGCATGACAAATTCCCGGTGTTGAGCCCGAGCTTATGCACGACGTTCTCCTTGGGGGGGCTTCGACCTGATAGCTGCTACTCAGCATTGATGAGGGAAATAGTGTCCAACTATCCTGACTTTGTTCACTACATTGAGGCCTAGATGACGATAGACATAGTAATAGAAGAACATCGTCAACAATTCGAAGGCAGCCTGAAATGAAAGGAGCAGGATCTACCCCTTGTACTTAAGAGGAATGATGTGCATCACGATGTCTCCCGTTGAGCCAGAAGGAGGGGCACCACCAACATAAGACCTCGCCTCACTTTAGAGGCCATGGGCTCTTGCCCCGAATTCGTGGGACCAATCAAAGTACTTCGGCTATCACGGAAATCCCGAGCATAGCACAGAGGATTGTCAACGACGAAAAGCGGAAATTGAATGGTTTGTTTGTCTAGAGATCCTTGAGAAATTTCCGCAAAATGTGAGCTTAGCCAATACATAATAAGCCTGTAGAAAGGCAATTCCTACGATGATCATTGCGAGCGAAAGCCTGTTCTTTGCAGATAACACAAGACATGATTTGCTGTTATTATGTGATTTATGTTGGGCTTAGATGCAAAACGGGAGACTACATTAGCTACATTTTCAAAATCTGATCTGGTGTTAGTGATATAAATTTACTAGCCAACTGACTTCAATAAATTTATCTGTTGATGGCTTCCTTCCAATCGTTCTTCACTAGCTTCGTATTAGTTGACAGAGGAGTGGCCATGTATTTGCTTTTTTGCATATGCTTTTTTTTAACAAATCGCTTGCATATTTTTCTTGGGCTATAAATATTGGCCATGGTTTTTGTGACACATGAATACAAACTACCGAGGAAGTATTCCATTAACTCAAATCCATTACTTTATATGTATTGTAATGCCCCTAGCCGATACAACGTGACAGTGTCATGGCTCCGCTCTAGGCGACGCTACCGGGCTGCAGCCCAAGCACCCCAACCCCTCTCCCTCCACGGGCGGGTTGTTGGTGGCCACAACCTCTCTTTGATGAGCGAACTCGACAGTTAAGCTGGGCCGTACAGGGACTTCCCAGGAGGTCACCCATCACAGTACTACTCTCGCCCAAGAACGCTTAACTATGAAGTTCCTTCACTTCTCATCACTAGTTGAAGGAAGTCCATAGTTAAGCGTGCTTGGGCGAGAGTAGTACTGAGATAGGTGACCTCCTGGAAAGTCCCCGTGGTGCGCACTTGACTATCGAGTTTGCCTCATCAAAGGGAGGTTGTGGCCACCAACAACCCGCCTGTGGAGGGAGAGGGGTTGGGGTGCTTGGGCTGCAGCCCGGTAGCGATGTCTAGAGCGGAGCCGTGACGTTGTCACGTTGGATCGGCTAGGGTCGTTACATGTATAACCCGCATTCGTCAAGGGAGGACCCAGTCATGCCACATAGGCAGGGGTCAAAGTCAACGTCGAAAATCAAGTCAAAGTCAGCAACCTACCAAAATAGGTGTTCTTTATTAGGGACGAGTTTCATACTCGCCCAAGTGAGCAGCCAGTTAGAGGCATAAGCGAGCATCAAGCATCTCCTCGCCCAAGCGAGCAGTCAGCAAGATGTTTTAGTGGGCATCGGGAATACTCGCATAGTTGACGACCTTCAACGACATCTCACTAGACTCAGGCGAGATCCTTCAATAGTCGTCAGGAATAAATCACCAGATTGTAAGCCACAAGATCAACAGGTCTAGAGAGGCAACCTACCTGGGGTTGGGTTTTCCCGCTTAGCATCCCCCTCGGGATTTGTCTATAAATAGGACCACGTGGGTACCAACAATGACACCTTGAAACCTTGTAATCCTACCTTCCATTCTCTCGTGACTTCAACTCTCTAGATGGTGTCTTTCTCGTACTTTGCTCGGCCATTTTGGTTGTGGAGGGGAAATTTACTCAAAATTTTTGGGTACGTGGTGGGACATATATCCCTGCTGCAGCGTCTAAGGTCCTTTAGCTTTCTCTTTCTACTTTGATCTTTTCTTTAGAATCGATCGGCGAATCATGGGACCGGTAGTCTTCGACTACACTTAGATCCGAATTTTGGAGTAGAGATTTTTCCAGCTTCAACACTTTGGTGTGATGAGCGTGGATCGCAGTTGGAGGAGGAAAGTCCATGCCAGCATGGTGGCAGTTTGGTGGATGGAGGGGAGCAAGAAGGAGTGGAGGGAAACTCGCAGTGTCCAAGCGAGTATGTGACCCAGGCCGAGTTCAGTGCAGAGTTCGGCGGGCTCACGCAGCATCTCAAAGATAATATGTGCTTTTTGTTGGCTCCTCGCACCGAGGTCACGACGATGTCACCCCATCATGGGACCTTGTTAGAGGACGTCGTGTCATCTAAGCGGCCAGGCAAAGGGCTGGCGTTGGAGGAGCATGAGCGACTAGCGCAGTCCATTTACTACCTAATTAACGAGTACCCAAGAGATCAGGATCAGGAAAGGTGAGTTTCAGGGGAAGGTCTGAGATACCTGTGCATGCGAGTTTGGTGCTTCTCGCTAACTCACAAGTCATCGTCATGTGAGGTGCTCGTTTAGCGAGACGGTGCTGTCATCTCCAGTCCCCAAAGGTTTCAAGGATCCGGTCCTGAGCTACTACTCTGGAAATGATGACTCAGTCATGAATCTCTTGTAGATCGAGGACGTGGTGTATATCCATAGCATGATGAAAGCTTTCAAGTGTAGATTCTTTGATATCACCTTCGAAAGGAAGGCCAGAGACTAGTTTCACCAGTTATCAGCAAATTCGATCAACTGCTTTGAGGACCTGCGCTGAGGGCTGATGATGAGGTTTGTCACGTCAAAGGAGAGGAAGGAGGTTGCTGCCCTTTTTCATCTAATACAGGAGGAGCACGAGACGTTGGGTCATTACATTGACCGCTTTCAAGAGGAAGTCATTGACATCCATGAGGTGGATATCACGACCCTACGACTAGCCTTGACTTTTGGCCTGAAGCGGGGGCTCTTTAATTTGGACATCAGCACGGATCCCCATGAAATCGTACGAAGAGTTAATCGAGAGGGTCAACAAGTTCATGTAGGGGAGTCAACCAGCCCTAGTTTCTTCGCTAGGCTAGAGAGGGCAACCTGAGAAGAGGAGGATGGGGACAAGATGCAAGAAAGGAGGCCCAAGGATGGTCAGAGGAAGGGAGAAGGGAAGAAGTAGGAGGAGAGGAGAGAAGAGCCGAGAATAATGGAGGAGCAGGGGAGACATCAGGAGAGGATGCCCTTCGTGGCTCGTGTGAACCGAGTTGAGGGTAGAGGTTACAGTACCTCGTCAATTGACCCTCATAGAGACCAGTCGTGTAACACCCCAAAGCCCAGTTTGGGTAAAGCTTGGGTGACACGGCCTGGGACACGGGCGTGTCCCAAGGCATGTTGTGCTTGGGTGGAGTTGTTGGTCGAGTGGTCGACGAAATTCGGTCGACGAAGTTTTTGGAGGGAACACGCCCAGCGACACGAGCGTGTCAGAGGGCGTGTCCCCCCTCCCCGGTCGACGAAATGTGCTCGACGATCGTCAAGTGTCGAGTGGAGAGTACACGGCCTGTGACACAGGCATGTTACAGGGCGTGTCCCTTGCATGAGTGCGTGTACTACTGGACACGGGTGTGTCGTGGTGTACACGACCTGGGATACGGGCGTGTCCCATGGCCATGTCATTCTCGGGTTGAGGGAAGCTTGTGTTGTACAAGGCTGGTAGACACGGGCGTATCGGGCATGATACGAGCGTGTAGGGTGTGACACGGGCGTGTCACATGGCCGTGTACTGGTTGGATTTGAGTCGGTTGCCTACCTCTTAAGTGACACGGGCGTGTCACAGGGCGTGTCAGGCCGTGTTCAGCCTATTCTTAGGCAAATCTGAGCCGTTCGTTGCCCTTATCCTGGATCCAATGGCCAGGCTCCTTCCATGTGGTTATAAGGTCGAGAATGAGGTATAAATCCCTCATTTTCATCTCCTTCTTCTTCTTCTCATTTCCAAGTGTAAGAAAGAGAGAGAGGCCAAGGGAAGGAAAGGAGGAAGGAAACCAGCTACTGAAGGAGCTGCGGAGTGCGGATTGAAGGTCCGAGAGCGGATTCGTGAAGGCTAAGCCGAGGCGGTGACTTCCATCCGGCTACTTCATGGCGCTGGAGCGATCTTCAAGGGTAACGATCTCCTTCTTGGACATCGAAGTCCTTTCTTTATGCATGTGCATGGAATCCTCCACCAAGAGGTGGATGTCGAAAGTGATTCCTTGGTTGAGTCTGCATCTAGAGCCGGAAGTGTGGATTACGGCATAGATATGGTGTGTGAAGCCCATCTGGACGGGTAGTCTATTGGTGATGATCATGGGTAAACCGGAGAAGACTCCGTGGATTTGATGCTATGAAATGTTTATGCTTTGTTGAATGGTTGTATGGATGAATGAATGTTGGTTATGGATGTATGAAGGCTTTGAGTAAGCTCATAGTTATGATGAGAGATCAATTGGTAGCACGTCTGGGGAGCGCGAGATAAACCCGGCCGGTTACACCGCTAGGGTGGGTTAATCTGGATAGATGAGGGATCGATTGGTGGCAATGCCTGGGGAGCCGAGTTAAACCCGGCTTGCTGCACCACAAGGGTGGGTCGATCGGAAATAAGTGAGGGGTCGATGGGTAGTAATGCCTGGGGAGTCTCGATAGACCTGGCTGCTACACCACATGGTCTATCTGCTCTGGTTATTTGTGGATGTCGTGAGGTAGTACCTCTGAGTGGTATGAACGGAATGTCGCCAACAGGGAGATTGGTGGACTAGGATGGAACCGGCCAACCAACAAGTGAAGAGCCTCGGATCGGCGGTATACAATTGGTATATCTGGTACACCAATAAGGTTCCCTGAGTGCACGAAGCGTATGGTGAATACCAACATTTGTGATATGTTTGTGATTGGTGATTGATATCTTGTGATGGCAATGCATACATGAAAGGAACCATTGCCCCGAGTAAGGGGTAGGGTCGTTATAAGTGGTCAGCTAAAGCTAATCGTTACTTTGTTTGCCGCTCTTGGGTGGATAATGAATTGCATGTGCTGATGATTTGAATGGAATTGAGCGAAATGGAGGCTTGCTGCTAAAGGCCCTTGAAGGTCGTGCGAAGAAGCGTGTTTGGATTTCATGTGTTGCCGCCCTGCGTGCCGATGTACGAAAATGTATTTGTGTAAAGAAAAACTTGTAAGGCCATAAGGTCATGGGTGTGTGAGTTGTATACATTCATGTTATGATATATAAATGTGGAGTTTGTATATTAGTGGACATTCACTGAGCTGAACTTGAGTTCATCTAACATAAAATGCTGCGCTAGAATGATTTGAGTTAGGGTACGAGTAGATTTGATTTCCACACGTAATTCCAACGCTTGTCCGTGAAATATGGTGTGGGGCCCCGGCCGGACCCACCGTTATATTCCCTGTGATGAGTGGGGGTGTTACAAGCCGTAAGGAGGTATTCCCCGAAGAGGAGGAACAATCACTACTTGTCAAAAAGGGATCAAGGAGGAGGAGACCAGAGGGTGAGGAGCCCGGAAGGGCAGATGGTTCCAAGGGAGGAACCAGATGGTGAGGAATAGGCTAGCCGAGGGTGAGGAACCAGAGGGTTCCCCCAAGTAATGACAGTTGTCAGGAAGGGCAGATGGTTCCAAGGGAGGAATCAGAGGGTGAGGAATAGACTATCTGAGGTTCCACTTTACTGTGAGCTCCATCAAGTTGAAGGGCACCATACCATGATGTGCCCAAACTTCCCGTCGACCTTTTAGGTCACGGGTTTTCGCACAGTGCGTCTCGTGTGCTAATATCGAATGAACAATCAATCTCACCTTTTTAGAAGCCCTAAAAACGTTTATTTATACCCAAGGAATAAACAGAACAGTCTGTCGCTATTCACAGACTCGAGACTTGGAATACAGAATTCGACCAGGCAACCCTTGTTTCGACGAATCGTCGAGTATCCATATCATATTCGACGAATCGTCGAGTATACATAACATACTATACGAATCATCTAGTATCCATAGATACACGACAAACTCAGCGCTAGCCATGCCAAATCAACTTTTGACTCGATGAAGGCAGCAAATGAACTCGACCAAGGCGTCGAGTGAATTCGACGCTCTCAGCGCCTAACCCATCAAATCAACATTTGCCTCGAAGAAGGCGTTGAGTGAACTCAACACACTCAACGTCTAAGTGTCAGATTCGTCGAATCAAACTTTGACATGACGAAGGCGTTGAGTGAACTCAACACACTAAACGCCTGAGAACCAGACTCGTCGAATCAATACCTTGACTCAACGAATTGTTGAGTGAACTCAACGCACTCAACACACTCAACGCTTAAGTGCAATACTCGACGAATCAACACTTTGACTTGATGAATCGTTGAGTAAACTCAACACACTCAACGTCATCATTCGACGAGTCAACACTTGACTCGACGAAAGCGTTGAGTGGTCTCAACTTACTCGACGCTTTTCAAGTCTGGCTGATCTAAGTCTTTTCCACTCATCATATGAGTAAACCATAGTAATCTAATCTCCCAATTTCTCCAAACATTCTTTTGTGCGACTCTGATAGACTCATATTGTGTTGGCAGTGAGAGTACATGTTTGATCACTTTCAGATCACAATGGTAACAACAACATATATGATATTTTTAGAAAAAGTGTTCAACATGAAAGTTGTCGATCTCGTCGAGATCCACAACTTTTATGTTGAATACTTTCCCTAAAAATATCATAAAGTAGACATATTTTCAAAAAACACGTGAAACCCGTATTTAGCTAATTCTGGGTTCCACGTTTTTACACTTTTCCAATTATATAAAACTGGGTTGTCATTATCGATTTTTTGTGCTGTCAATAGTCAATGAGCTGCCAATATGTAAAATCGGTCTGCCAATATAAAAGTCATATTATTATTTATTTATTAAATTAAAAGTTCTTAGCAGGAAAATAAGACTACATGAAGCACGCATGAATCTTTTAATCATCATGGAAAAATTCAAAGCCACAGCCCACGGGATCACATGGAAAAAAATAAATAAATCCAGGTGTACTTGGGTTTGACCAGTTTGCTGCATTCACACGTGTCAAATTAAACTGAACCGGTTGTTGGGTCAAACGACATGGACCGAAACATTAGAAAAATTAATAATGTGCTCTAAAATATGGTTCAGCGTTAGTGGATACACAACAATTAGTGGGGGTGGTGGGGCTTAAGTGGGTGTCATGGGGGACTAATTGATGCGGGCAGCCTTGAGGGCCCACGACCGACGGCAAGCTGCGGCCACTATTGAGAATTGTTGGTTTGGAATTCAAATTCAAATTTGAAAAAAAAAGACTTAAATGATAGCTGTCACAATTCAGGAAATAGAAAAAAAGGAATATTTTTTCTTTTTCTGTTTTGATGTTGGACAAGATTATATCATTTTTATTGAGTTGGATATAAAATCTTTTTTGATCTATCATCATCACCGTGAGAACTGAGAAACAGCCCGCCTGTGAGAAAAAGAACCGCCGGCCTGTAGCTTTTGTGGAGAGAAGATCTGTGCCTCTCTCCTCTCTCTCTCTCTAGTGCACTCGGAGAGGCCGCCGGCCTTGGGTGCTGTCGCCGGTCATGGAGTAGGTAGCCGCCGGCGTTGAGAGAGGGAGTTGCCGCCAGGCTTGTTAGAGGTTGTCACCGGCGTTGCAGTGGACGTTCTTTGGAGTGGAGAGGCGTGGTGTCGACGGCGTGCGCGTGTGCAGTTAGCCTCGACGGAGGTTTCTCTCTGGTGGCGGCGTTCTCCGGCGGCGGCGCTGTTCTCCGGTGGTGGTGCGGTTAAACGTCGGATTTCGACGTTGAAGGTTCGGTGAACCTTGTGCGTCCGCAAGACGGATTGCAGTCCAGAGCTCAGATTCTCGCCGCGGATTGTGCGTGTTCGGTGCACCCTCGGCGTACTCTCCGGACGGTCATTTTTCTCCCGTTTTTCCTTGTATTTGAATTTATATTTTAATTATATAAATTTTGTGACCGTTCTTTGTGTCCTTGTTATCTGCATTATTTTATAGCTTGTGCCTGTGTGTACCGGATTTTACAACAAGTGGTATCAGAGCCAGGTTCCGTGTAGGTGACTGATTGGACATTCCGGTTTTGGGTTTGGGTCAACGGTAGGTTATGACATCGGTCCGCTCTCTCTCTTCCCAGATCTGATCCGTGAATTAATCAAATCATCTAGAGGTATTGCATGCAGCTATGCCAGCAAAGAACACCGTGTTGGCCAGGTATTCGGTGAAGAAATTTGACGGTAGCGGAAACATTCGCCTATGACAGATTTGGGTCAAGGATATGCTGGTTGAGGAGGGGTTGATCCAAGTGCTGCGGGGGCGTGATACTTTGCCCGCTCCGGTGAAGGATTTTGAGTGGACGGAGATGGATGAGCGCGTCACTAACGCTATCAGGATGTGCGTCGACGACAAGGTGCTGTTCAACATCGGTATTGAAGAGTCAGATGTCACGTTGTGGGAGAAGCTGGAGGGACTCTATATGAGCAAGTCGTTGACCACGAGGCTGTTACTGAAGCAGAGATTGTACGACCTGAAGATGCAGGATGGTGGTAACCTGCAGGAACACTTCAACGTTTTCAATGGACTTCTGAGCCAACTGCATGTGGTTGGTGTGAAGGTGGAGGAAGAGGACAAGGCCTTATTGCTTCTTACCACGCTCCCGACATCGTAAGCACATGCAGACCACCCTGCTGTATGAGAAGGATACAGTAGACGTGGAGCAGATCACGTCTGCGTTACTGTCCAATCAGATGCTGTCAGACCCCGCTCCTGAGGGTGAACATGCTTTGGTAGTAGGAGGACGACGAGGGAGGCCGTTCGAGAAGTGATCTGGAAGTGCACGGGCCAGATCCGCATCGAGAAAGGCCGTGACATGCTGCCATTGCAGGCATAGTGGCCATATCAGGAGAAATTGTCCGCAGCGTGCGCAGAGTTCTGGGGACGTCCAGGGTGCGGGCAAGGCGGCGGTAGCTACGACAGATGATAGTGATGTGTCTCTCCTCATCACTGAGAGTCTATGTGACTCTGATAGCTGAGTATTGGATTCTGGTGCTTCGCAGCACATTTGCTGGGATGCAGGGATGTTCAGTTCACTGGAGGTGACGACTGGGTTGGTCTTTCTGGGTGACGGCTTAGCATGTGAGGTCACGGGGATAGGGACGGTGGACATCAGGACGCATGACTGCACAGTGCGCAGGCTTGAGCGGGTACACCTGGTGCCCAAGATGCGCATGAATTTGATATCGCTGGGTAGACTAGACTCCAAAGGATGCAGTTTTGCGGCGAGAGGTGGAGTTCTGACGGTGACGCGAGGACGCACCGTGCACATGCGAGCTATGCAGTGCAGTAGTCTTTATCGGCTGATGGGGACCACGATGCGAGGTGCTGTGCCCATGATTTCTGCGGCTGCCCGAGTTGATGGTTGAGGTGGTGCAGGGGATCGCCCTTCTAGTAGTCTGACTAGGCGAGTCAGATTTAGTGATCCAGTTGCGTCGACATTCAGAGGTTGAGCCCGAGCAGGGATGAGTCGACTGGAGCAGGTCGGCTGACGCCTCAGGTTCTTGAGGTGGTGCTTCGTGCAGATCGTGCTTAGTGCA
Source organism: Platanthera guangdongensis (assembly GCA_039583875.1). Lineage (NCBI taxonomy): Eukaryota > Viridiplantae > Streptophyta > Magnoliopsida > Asparagales > Orchidaceae > Platanthera > Platanthera guangdongensis. The sequence continues at coordinate 121,844,801 of CM077149.1, read as the reverse complement.
GTGCTGCTACGCCCAGTTGGTGCTTCGTGCAGGTGGTGACACCAGATTCCAAACCAAGGTGGTGATTATTGGGATTTGTTGGTTTAAAATCCAAATTCAAAATTTGAAAAAAAAAGGCTTAAATGATAGCCGCCACAATTCAGGAAATAGAAAAAAAGGAATATTTTTCATTTCTTGTTTTGATGTTGGGCAAGATTATATCCTTTTTATTGAGTTGGATATGAAATCTTTTTTTGGCCTATCATCATCACCGTGAGAACTGAGGAGCAACCCGCCTGTGAGAAAAAGAACTGCCGGTCTGTAGCTTTTGTGGAGAGAAGATTTGTGCCTCTCTCTCCTCTCTCTCTCTCTCTCTCGCTCGTGCACTCGGAGAGGCCGTCGGCCTTGGGTGTTGTCGCCGGTCTTGGAGGAGGTAGGCGCTGGCATTGAGAGAGGGAGTTGCCGTCGGGCTTGTTAGAGGTTGTCACCGGCGTTGCAGTGGACGTTTTTTTGGAGTGGAGAGGCGTGATGTCGACGGCGTGCGCGTGTGCAGTTAGCCTCGACGGAGGTTTCTCTCCGGTGGTGGCGTTCTCCGGTGGCGGCGTTGTTCTCCGGTGGTGGCGCGGTTGAACGTCGGACTTCGACGTTGAATGTTCAGTGAACCTTGTGCGTCCGCAAGGCGGATTGCAGTGCAGAGCTCAGATTCTCGCTGCGGATTGTGCGTGTTCGGTGCACCCTCGGCGTACTCTCCGGACGGTCATTTTTCTCCTGTTTTTACTTGTATTTGAATTTATATTTTAATTATATAAATTTTGTGGCCGTTTTCCGTGTTCTTGTTACCTGCATTATTTTATAGCTTATGTCTGTGTGTACTGGATTTTACAACAGCCACTACACCACGTGGCCCTCTGGCCGTGCGGCTGCACGGCCACGCTCCCCGTGTGCGTGGCCTCGAGCTCCCCGCGGCCAGCTTCTCGGCCGACCGACATTGTCATCGCTCCATGGCCCGTTAACCACTCAGAGGTCCTCAACCAGGCGGCGGTCCTGGGCCACGTGCCCTCAACACGTGGCAACGAGGGCACGCGGCTGGCACACGTCGTGCCGCGTGCTCTCTACGCACGACCGCTTCCATGCCGCGTGCTCTCTGTGCGCATCCATCGCCACACCGCGTTGCCGGTCAATACCGATGCCCGCCGCCGCAATGCCACACGACCGCTCCCCCCCCCCCCCCCCCCCCCCCCCCCGCGGCCGTGATGAGTCGCGGTCCGCCTCTCGACTAGGCGTCGTGACCTCGCCCCCGGCCTGCCCCTTGGCCGGCCGGACCTCACCGACCGAACCCCCCTACGGGGGCAGGGGGAGTGGTAGACCGCTCGGGCGACCATCAGTCGGTGCCAGTCGGCCGGACCCTCGCCGCCGCCGACCATTTCACCTCCGGCTGGCCCTACGGTCGACGATCGTCTCTCCACCGTTCGATCACCACATCTTGTTCTCCGCCGTCAGATCCCCATGTAACCACCTTGCATAAACCACCCATTATGGGGGGGGGGGGGGGGGCAATAACCAAATTTAATAATAGGCATGCGTTTAAATAATCCCCTAAAATTATGCATCATAAAGTATAAGGAATTGGTCTACGTGTGTCACCTAAATCGGTTATGGTGTGCGGATAAACGTGCAACCCCCTTAATCACCTCGAAAAGCTATAAATATGACCACATGTCACTCATTTCATTTTTAACTGCACCTCCTCCCGCTTCTCCTCCTACGCATGATAGAGCACCTTCGAAAGTTTCCTTGCGTCTTCAAAGAATCGTTCGAAGATCTTTAACCGTTTTCAAAGATCCATCAATGATCTTCAATCTCTTTCGAGAGCCCCTGCACATGTTTCCTCTTGCGCGCGTTCTGCCTTGCGCGTGTTTCACCTTTTGCATGTTCCACCCCGTGCGCGTTCCACCCTGCACGCATTTCACCGCGAATGTAGCACACTTCACACACATTGCGTCCTCCAGTCACCAACAAGCACACCACACTAGACCCTCGGCACATAACAAGAGACAAGCCGCAAACCAGAAGACGCGCAATGCGCACCCCTTCGGCCTTTGAGGAGTAACTAATGACTCCAGAGCGAACAGAGCGTAGCGCTCCCCTCTGCATAAGAAGAAATACTTATCTATGCAAATGGCAGCGGCCTGCCACCCTCGAATCTCTTCTCTCTCTTCCCCAACAATTGTAACGAAAGACGACCTCTCGCCCTCGAGTTTTTTGCAAGGCCTTTTAACAATACAAAAAATAATATAAGTTTTGTCGACACCGATCCAATCACGTGGATTTTCACCAATTTCTGGAGTTTTTCACATTAAAAAAAGTTTTCCTGCCAGTGTTCTCATTTAACATTGACTGTTTACACGCTCGATCACTTCACAAGCTAAGATTGTTCAATTTAGACCGGTCTAGCAATGGCGCAACGAGTTTGGCCGCAAGAATAATAATTACTGTAATTTGAAAACTTCAACAACACAACACTCAAGCCTTTATCCCACTATAGTGGGGTCGGCTATATGGATCCTTTGTCGTCATGGTGCCCTATCTTTAGTCATATCTCACTAATGCCTAAGTACATCATGTCTTTACTTATAGTTTCATTTCAAGTTTTTATTGGTATACCCCTCTCTTGTTTAACATGCCTAGTGACTAGACTCTCACAACGCCTAATAGGTGCCTCTAATGATCTACCCCTCCCTAATTCGAAAACTTAATTTTGTTAATTTTTTTATTGTTTTGAATGCATGATCTCACAGATAAATATTATAATTTAAATTATTTCAAAAATTTTTTTGAAATTATTGACATAATCAATATTTGACATTTTGAAGGATTTCTATCATATATATTGGGTGCTGATATTCATACATCTTTATTGGCTATTCATACACCCTTCATCATAATAAAACTCCATATTTATAAACCTAAAATTTAATATTTGTACCCCAAATCCTAAACCCGGTTCCCTCATTTCAGCCAAAACCCTAAACAGCCGCCCCACCCCGCTCATCTTGAATCCCGTCATTCCTGACCCTGACGTCTCCGGTGCTTCCACGCACCCGCATCTGCCGGTCCCGACCACGACAGCGCTGGCTTCCACGTATCAGCAGCCGCAACAATCGCCTGTCCCGACCCGACATCAACGGCTTCCACGTAGTTGCAGTCGCCGGTCCTAACCCCGACATCGTCGCCGGCTTCCACAGTCTAGCAGCCCCTGAATCTCTTGTTGGATCAGGTACTGCCCCTCACCCGATCTTGTACCGGTTCCCCCATTTCCGCCAAAACCCTAAATAGCCGCCCCTCACCCGTACTTTTCATGCAGGTTTTTCATATTTTATGGAGGAAATTCAAGTTGTTTTTAGGTTTTCCTTTCAGATCCAAGGTATTATCACACTTTACTTCATATTTTATTTTTTTTGTGCAAGATTTTGTTGGCGATTCCAATGAAATAAAGACTCACATCAAATTAGTTCAAGTATTTAGGAAATATTAAGTGCAAGCAAACAAAATTGTCAAAAAGATTTTATCATCAACGCATCTCATGTTTTCGTGCGTTATTATTGTGTAGATTGTGGAATGAGTTCAAAAAATGTGATGTTGTTGTGTAATGAAGAGTTCTCTAAATACACCGAGTTTGATGTTGCAATGCACTTTTGTACTAATTTTTGAAAGTAAAGAAGCGTTGATTGAATGAGCTTGGTAAACGGCCAAAAATTTGGGGTTTGTTATAATTATTCTGAGAGATGATAAAATCATATCCAGAGCATCACCAAGGGTAACGTTAGGTTGTGATAGAGCCGGGTTAGCTAGTGACAACAAAGGATACATCAAGAGAAATATAAGAAAATCTAGTTTGAAACGTTGCAGATGTAAGTTTGCATTAAAAGATTAAAGAGATGTGAATGATGAATGGAAACTTGTAGTTAAATATGATATACACAACCATGATTTTGTTCCTATTGAAGCACATCCATATGTCGGTAGATTAGACGACAATGAGTAAAAAATAGTGGAGGAGATGTTCAATGTCGGATGTAAGCCACGCAAAATTTTAATCGCATTAAAGAGAAGAAATCCGGAGACTTCCACATCACTTAGAACAATCTACTATGTGAAAGCAAAGTTGTACAGAACACAACTTGAGGGTGGAACTCCAATCCAACATTTGTTTAAGTGCATTAACGAATTCAAATATATTCGTTTTATGCAAGAAAATGAGAGTACTATGCAACTGGAAAATTTGTTTTTGTGCAACCTACTTCATTTCGGCTAAGCAATATGTTCTCAAATATATTTATGATTGATTGTACGTACAAGACCAACCGATACAGTTTGCCACTACTTTTTATTGTTGGTGTCACATCTACGAATCAATCTTTTTATTGTTGTTTTGCTTTTATGTCAAGTGAAAATGAAGCTAACTATAAATAGGCTCTTGAGTGCTTCAAGCTTATTTTTGATGGGAATGTACTGCCTAATATTTTTGTAACCGATAGAGAGATTGCTTTGATGAATGCAATTGAAGTTACTTTCTCAAATGCTAAGAATGTGTTATGTCAAGTACATATACATCGTAATATTTTGGCTCATTGCAAAAAAATCTTTACGAAGGAAAAAGAATGTGATGCATTTTTGAATGTTTGGCAAAATGTTGTTAATGCAATAACTGAGAATGAGTTTCATTTGCGGTTAAATGAAATGATGATCAATTATACTACAAGTTACCCGAATGTGATTGCTTATGTTACAAAAACATTGTTATAATCTTACAAAGAGATGTTTATTTCTACATGAGTTGATAAATACTTGCATTTTGGAAACACATCCACCAATCGTGTCGAGGGGGGTCATAGTATTTTGAAAAAAATTTAGAAGTTTCTGTCGGAAATCTTACTACAGTTTGGAAAACTTTTGATAACATGATCAACTTACAGCATTTGGAAATCAAAAGAATGTTTGGACAAAGTAAGATGCATGTTTACTGTAGTTTTAAAACTATATTCTACTCAGGGTTACTTGGGAACGTCTTTACTGCAGCATTAGAGATGATAAAAAAAAGAAGAAGAAACAATAAAATCGAGGTATGTTGAGTAGACCCAATGTGCACATAAGAACAGATATATGCTTGGATTGCCTTGTGCACATGAGCTTGTTATGTACATTAAAGAGAGTAGCACATTTCTTTTATGGATGATCCACAATCATTGGAAACAGTTAACACTATTAGACAAACACGAATTCAAGGTGAAGGAAGAACCAAATGAGTGTGTTGACATAAAGAACGATATGAAAGGAATATTGAAAAAAATATAGCACCATTAACGATCTACAACGAAAGGAGATTAAAAGAAAATTGTGTGATCACATAAATCTGGATGCAAGTCAGACGAAGGAATCAAAAATGCCAAAAAAATTGAAAGATCGCCTGAAGGGAAGTTCGAAAAAGTTTATGGAGGATTATAAATCCACAAAAAGAGAGCTCTCACATTTTGAACATGTTCTAAATGAGAACAACAAAAACAACAACTTGGTAAGGTCAAATTGGGAGATGAGCATTGTGGATATAGAGTGATAAGTCTTACTCTAAATATGAGAGATAGTTGGATGCAAGTATGACATGATCTAGCGGGTGAGCTATATAATATGTCAGTGTTGTGCACAGAAATCTTTGGGACAACAAAGATATTGGAATTACTAAAATCTCTAAATTGTTGGAATGTACCAGCGCCACTAGATAAGTGGATGACAATGCCAGACATGAGCCTAGTAGTTGCATCATTCTATAACATACAACTAGTTCAATTCTCGAGCCAACAATCTTTCACATTTCTACCACTACATTCAGCTCCACCAGATATTAGAAGGGTTGTTTATATCGAATATATAAATGACAACCACTTCATTGAATTGCGGATAAAAGAAGAATGTCCACAACCGCCAATATATCCAATGTGGACAAGATATCATGAAGAGGTGGCAGAGCAATGAGAAGTTCCAAATATTACACGACTATTTTGACCATAGGTATGTAAATATTGTATATTATTTTTAATAACTTAAAATTTTAGCAATATCTTAATCTGATATTATTGTTATTTTGCAGAATCACATTCGAAAAATTGAGGTTAATTCATCTTTTTGGATCTTCAAACATATCACAACTTATTAAGTAAGTACAATGTAATAATTTTTAAGTATAGTTGTTTTAATTATTTTATTAACTTATCAATTTGACGTAACTTTTTTGCAGGGATAAAACATTTTCAGCGGGCTATACAGATGCTGACTAAATATTGAAGAAAATATATGGATGCTGACTTTTTCAGCGCCGAGTTATCACCATACAGATGCTGACTTTTTTGCCTATTACTTTTATGTAACAATATATTTTGAGAACCATATAGTTATTCTTCTTTCAATTGTTCTTTTAGTGTTAGTTTTAAAATTTCAAAAATTGGGGTATAAATAGCCACTTGGGGTACAAATATAATTTTGGGGTGTCCGAATATCCATGGGTTATAAATAGTCATTTATGATGTACAAATGTCAACATCCTATATATTTGACATAGAGTGGAAAAACGTTATTTATACCATTAATTATTAAATAAAAAATTGTAGGATTATTGTTCACACACGTACATCAAATCTAAAATTACATTTTTTCCCCTTTTTGTGGCGCTGGTGGTATGGACGTGCCACTCCCAATGGGTGATAGAAGATTGCTACTCCCGGCCGACGATAGGCGATCGACATTCGCCGAATGCCAAGCCCAAATTCCTACATATAGCTAGCCAATCGACGATCGATGTCCTGCCGACTTCCAAACACCGATGGGTGATCAGCACTCAACTTATTGTAAAAAGTTTAAATAAAATTTATAAACAAATTTTAATGATTTTATATGTGATACATGCAAACTAGTATGAGAATCCTTGTGTCTCACTTGACAGTACTTAGATCGCTCGCCTTCTCCAGTGCACTCTTGTATTGTCGCACGGGGGACACAGTCCCCATGTCACACTGCTTGTATTTATAATGTGAACTAGTGATACATTTGTATGGTGAGATTACTTTTGAGATTTTGCATGATCACTTTATTAGAAATTTTAAAATTATAATTAATGTATAGCGATTTCATGGTGTTTAGCCGTTGAGTTCTATTTTAATTTTAAAAAAATTCAAAATAATTTGGAGGAATTCTAAATTCTTGGCAGTTTAGGCTCTGTTTGGGGGGGGGGGGGGGTTATTTTCACCGGGGGGTGGGGGGGGGGGGGGGGGGGGGGGGGGGGGGGGCCGGGTTCCACTCCGGTGTGAGGGGGAAAAAGGGGGGGAGGGGGCGGGAAGAAAAAGAAAAAGAGGGGGAGGAGAAAAGGGGGGGGGGGGGGGGGGGCAATTCCTCACCCTCGCTAGAACCTGATAACTACTCAGATGCATCATGTCGTGGTAGATCAATAAGCAACAATAACGTTTCTTTTAAAACATCATGATCGCCCAATTAACAACAATTGCTTATTCTTTTATAAACACGGTAATAACTTATCAGGTTAATTTATATCTCGAAAAGCAATAGACACGTATTTAGAAAAAAACGCCGGAGAAGCTCATTCTTTTAAACATTGATCAGATGTGCTTCGTTATGTCACTTTAATTTGTTGGCAAATATATATTTATATATATAAAGAGAGGATCACATTCATATGCTAATAGAAATCGTGCCAAGATGGTGCGACCGGTGGCTGGCGAGCCTGAGGCTGTCGGCTGCCGCTCTCTTCGCACTGTCTTCGCTCTGGCTTTTGACGTCAGCAACCGCTCTCTCGTCTTTGTTCTTGCTTTTGCCGCCGGCCGCCGGCTTGAAAAATCATTGTCATGCAAAATATACATTTTATAATTGTTGTGTTAAATATCGCGCCAAACGGAACCTTGCTAATTTTTTTTTAATTTTAAAAACAAATACATCATATTGATAAACTACTTATAAGCAGGTACAAGGACAACAGTCAACTGTAAATTTTAATATAAATTAAAAATACCAATACATAATGTTCAACTCCTTTTGGTAATAGCGGTAGACACCTTGAACGGCTAGAATTCCTACTCCTGCATGCAGATGTTGAACAACTAGTCAAGCGTTGGTCTCCACCTTCCACTAGGCCACCAAGTTTAGTTCCAAGGGAAACAATAGAGCAATTGGAGTGACAAGACGGCCCCACGAATGCAACATTAACATTGCAAACATGATGGAGGAATCATGCAAGCAGGAGCTACACGTCCGGTGAGGGGCCTCAGTAGTATCTCAATCGAAACAAGGACTTGCAGCGACAAGAAAAAAAGGAATTGCCGGAGTGCCACAACTCGAATGTTGACATGTTCGCATAGTCAACACCATACATGCTCGGGAGGGATGTGCGCCGCATGTCACTAACTTAACATCGACCCCAACATTCTCCATGCAAAAAAAAAAAAGTTCAATGATAGCAGAGGCGTCAAGTTATGACTGTAGTCGAGCATATTGGGGGGGTCGTCGATGGTCAATCGATTCTTGGGAAGAGCCACAAAGCACTATTCATGCAGTTACAATGATAGCAGAGGCGTCAAGGATGGTCACTCTGCCCTTAGAAGCCTTGCTGAGACCTATTTGTACAGTTAGCAGACCAAACAGGCTCGAAGTTGGCTCTACAAGCTTTACCGCTGCAACTACTCATAATGCAACTACTCATAATACGAAGTGGAAAGTGTCATCACATCATTCATTAGGGAAACAATACATGAGTAATGCCTTTATAGACAAACTACTTATAAGCAGGTACAAGGACAACAGTCAATTGTAAATTTTAATATAAATTAAAAATACTAATACATATACATATATATATATATACATATACATATATATATACATATACATATATATATATATACATATATAGATACATATATATAGACAATATATATATAGTGTGTGTGTGTGTGGGAGGAACATTGCAATCAACATGAAAAAAGATTCTCGACATCTCAAAATCTTCATAATTCATAAATATTCATACATTCATTCAGCACAGGATTAATAACAAAAAAAGTTAAATGTTTCACTGAGTCTCCGTTGTTTGATAGAAGAAATAGCTGGATCATTTGGGAAGCCTTTTACATCACGGCATAGAAATGAGACCTACAGTTTATGCAACATATGACATCTAATGAAATGCACAAACAGTGGAGTAGGCATACAATTTATATAAAAACATGCAAAATTTAAGAAATTTGGAGAGAGAAAATGAATGCGAGCAAAGAGCATATTCCTTCCCAGCAATCCATACACCAGTTTGTGACCACTGCACATCTTCCCAGTCCAAATTCTCCTCCAAAACCTGCACAATAAAGTTACCTTAAACAGTCTACACGATACACAAAGAATGAGGCACCTGAAAATGAGAAGATGGCTGCAGAAGCTTTAAAGGAGCCCTTAGAGGAAGATTTACACAAAGCAGAAGAAGATGAGGATAAAGCATTATTACACAAAAATCACAAAGGCGGGCAGGTTTCACCTTCCAAAGCTATTCCTAATGCAAAATTTAGAGATTTGAAGAGCCCAGAGAAGGCTGCTGCAATTGTTTGAGATTGAAAATCTCGCATTAGTGCCCGAGTAGATGTTTCCTAACCGTCTTCATTCTTTAATCACGACCGCTAATCCCCCATCAAATATCAGATATCAATTGCATCTTGATATGTGAATTATGCACAAGCATCAGAACTTCTCTTATTAAACTTAGACTAAATAGGATGGTACTATTTTTCTGCCGACTACAGATTGTATTTTAAGTGCTACTGTTCTTATCTTGTGCTTGGTTAATACTGAATAAAAGCTTGTATAACGATCTTCAAAGCGCTGCTGGGCGCTTTTAGTTGTTTACTGCTGTTGCATTTTTTGCTGGCTTTTTGCATGGTAAAGGGCCGCCATTCGGGCAGTCATCTCTTTATTTTAGGTGAGTTTTCTATGCCTAATTTGGTTTCTCCGACATATTCTTGCTCCAGTTCTATGAGTACAGAGCTCGACTCCACCTATGAATCATGATCCAATATTCTAAATGGTACTGTGAACGTGAGCATGAATTCAATGATGAAGATGTAATCCTTCACTTATATTGCCGCTTCTCCATAGAAGTCATTGCCCAAGTCACTAGTTCTACAAAGCCTGTAGAGGCCTCGGGAGGTATTTTGAAAAACGACCCATTTGTAAAGTGAGATGTTTGAGGTCTAAGGTCCTTTTTTGGGGCAAGGGATCGTGTGTGACAAAGATCCAGCGGATTACGGCTGCGGTTTTGTGCCCGTTTGGTAGAGTTACGGTCAGACGATTTGTGGTTGTTGACGATTGTGGCTTGTCATGTGTGCTAGTGTCATGTGCAATTCTCTCCACACAAGGCCTACGATATTGAACCTATAGTTTTCAAAGTTGTAGAGGTCACTGGTATTTAAGTCACTGAGTAAGATTCAAAGTCTAGGTTGTTATATTTGGTGCGAATCCGGATTGATCCAAATAGAATCCGGATTCCATTTTGGGGTTGACCATGCTTGGCAAGTGACAGGGGCTATGGAATCTGATAATATATCTAAAGATATCTCTTGCCTAAATTATATCCATGCCATTATCGATGTTGAAGAAGGCTCTATGGAAGAGGAGCACTGTTAATTTAAAAATGGATAGAAATAGGAGATGCAGTGGCAAAACAATATGAGATTAGGTTTCACCTTCACGAACCCATTCTCAGAAGTTGATATGGAAGTTGCTAGGCTTCTGTGGAGGCGGCGACAAAGTCCTACTCGATTTTGCGGAGTCAACTTTGATGGGTGCGTGGGGAGGTTGCATGGAGCCACCTCAACAAGCCTAGTGAGATTAAAAGAAGGAAAATTCAAATAATTGAGAAGGAAAATTCTTAAGATGAAAATGAAACCAAAAGCCAAGTATTGTCTACCTGCTATCAGCTCTTTTTCTTGTTATCATCCTTGACCTTTTGCTTGAGCTGCCCATCAGATCGGGCTCGAAACTGGTTCATCCCCAATACCCGCGCGACTCGCGCCCAGTACAAGAAACGCCTGTCCAGACTCTTCCAAGACGTTTGATCACCAGTCGCTGATTTCACATGGGAGCGCTCTACTGGGCTGGTCAACAAGTAATTGAGCAGCTCCTTCTCCGCTTGGGAAAACGGCTCCCCTGCAGATGGGGAAGGAACAGCGGCCGCCAATATCTGATCCAAAGCAGGCAACTGATGATCGACCATGAATGGCGGACGCAAACCAATCTCGATGACAACAGACGTGTTGGGCACAATAGGTTCCACCGTCGTCGTAATGACTGTAGAAGAGGTCGGTTGATTTGAATTCCGGGTGGTCGGAGATGCAGCTGGAACTGATGGTTCGGCCGATGGCGAGGACGAAATATTTAGAAAGTCTGGATCGTCGTGCTGCTGGGCTACCTCAGAATGCAATTGCAAACGAGAATGACAACTTGGTCGTGCTGATGTGTTTGATGGCACACGCTTCTTGAGGCGTGCAAGATACTCCCAACGATTCTGGATCTCCTTGTGGGTCATCTCGAGCAGATCATCACGACGGGAAGCAATGCGGGCGTACGCAGGGGCGACCACTTTGGTCCAATGAATGTTGCCGGCATGCCCGACATCAATCTCTTGTTGAACCAGCCGATCAATGATATTGTCTGATGACCCTTCAATGAGTTGTTGGGGCATAAATTGCAGATCTGATGCATGTGGTTGACTTGAACTTTGATTGGCGCTGGTTGCCAAAGTGACGGTTCGAGTTGTAGTCGTTGTCACAGTCTCTTCCAACTGCACAATGTCAAAACTGGCAACAAGGGACGATCGCAATGGAGCAATGACTGATGCGGCCTGACTTAGGGCAGTAATGATGCTGCGTTTGGGCGCTGCTCGTTGAATGTGCAATCTGAATCGTGCCTGGGCAACCATATCCTCCAGGTGTTGTTTCAGGACCTGTTTCGATTTCGGCCGAATGAACCGTTTGAAAGCGAAATTAGTGTTACGCAAAGCCGATACAAGAATAGACCAGATTCGATGCAATTGCGGAAGATGCAAAGATTCAATGGGGAAATCCTTCAGATCCTGTAGTTCATCGGGCAGAAGAAATTTGAGAGCAATCGTTCGGAGCAAGCGACGTTCCAAGGGGTTTATCATTGGCGAAGTGCTCATGACAGCTTCCCAAAGATTAAGCCCTTGTAATGCTGACTGACGTTCATTGCCCAATGCGTTGAGGCTGCGAGGTTTCTTATTGTGATTCGATGAAGAGTTACACTCATGCGATGTTGGTCCTGGTTTGCGACGCTTGCGATTGGACTGAATGGAATGAGGTGCGTTGCTAACTTTGACGCCAGATTCGGCCCTAATCAACTGATCAAAATCGTTGACATTGTTCAGATCATCATCCTCCCGCGGTGCAACATCACCTTCTTCAGCGATGTGATGATCATCGTGAGCTCGCTCGACAACAGCAGCGGCAACCTCAAGGGCATTGTGCACAATCGCATCGAACGTGTGACTCGACCAAATTGCATTATCAGTGATTGATTCCGCGACCATTCCAAGTGATTCAAGTTGCCCTGCAGGAATTTCGGGCAGTTGAGGAAGGGATTGTCCAAATGCTGTCGTCAATCCAAATTCGTCGTCACAATCATCAATCGAGAGAGGCAATAAATGAAACATAGTCGACAGAGATGTGGGCGCGGGAGTGATGCCATCGGTCAGAAATAGTGCGAGATATTGAGTGAGAATGATATGCATCCCAGAGATAGGCAAATACGCCCAGCGAGGATCGAATTGGAGTTCGCCTCGAAAGTTGATTTGAGCGACAACGACATGGAGCAAGAAGTTCCCTCCTTCCAGGGATATGGTCTCCGGGCAAATGGCTCGTCCATGACGCCACAAGTTTTCGTTCTTCCCCGATCCACGACGCAGACTCGAACGAAAGAAGCGATCCAGAACGGTAGTCGATGCGGATGTGGGCGGAGTTAAGCAATTTCTGATGTGTTTTTTTTGTGTCTCGTGGCAAGCAAGAAGTTTGATCGTCACGATGCGCTTGGATAAGGGCACATCATTCTCGATTTCCCACTTTTTAATGCGATCCAACAATGCATCCAATTCAGCCTCAATGATGGAGCCTTCCCGCATTGGATGTTGTCCAGTGCCGACAATGATTTCTGCCACGACAACCATGAATTGTTCGTGCCGAGCACGATCCGTGCTGTTCGAATTGTCCCGGTACCTTGTGATCAGGTGGTGATTGTCGAGGAGAACAATGATGTTCTCGAACTCTTCCAGCCATTCCCGATCATCGCAGCACTTGTCCAGGTACATGATGAGCAGTGAAGTATCAATACCGTAAGCGTTGTACCGTCTCAGCAAACCCCGACTAACACGTCGACGTTCCGCATTGCCTGTCGTGCTTGTGAATTGATGAGAGAGAATTTGTTGGCTCTCGTTCATGACAGAGTGCAATCCAGCAACGGGGGCGAATTTCCTGCCGTTGAACTCATCCGTTAATTTCATGCGCCCCGGCACGTTGTGATGATGATCGGCCGAGAGATGAGTCCCGGTGATGGCGCCTTCCATTCGGTTGTAGAATGGGAGTTGACGAGCAATGCAGTCGTTGACCAGGCTTGTCAGCGTCGATTCCACTGGACCGAGAGTTCCATTATACCCGTTGCAATGCTGAAAGAACGACGGAAAATCGGGAAACACTGTAGGATCCTGAGGCGTCGTCGATTGCCCGAGTGCAACATCCCGAGCGCGCATTTCCAAATACCACGACACGTGGCCACGATATAGCGCGGCTTGACGCATGTATCGAGTCGTTCGGGCAAAACGAATCACCTTAGCGACATCAGCACTGCCGGAACGGGACGTGTACAAGTCATATGTCATTTGAACAAGACCGACGTCGTGCGCGCTCTGTTCGAATAACTGCACTGGATAGTTAAGAACGATGGGCGTCAGGATCAACTTCTCGATTTTGGCCTCGTCCATTACATGGAACGTGGCACCACAGCCGCCTGAGCTCTTCGACTTCTTGCACACGTATCGAGCACAGATAGCAAATCCGGTGGTGTCGATGCAATCGATGATTCGCGGGGCACTGAATTGCTTGCGGAAAAGAAAGCCGACTTTGTTGCAAGACGGGCATGCACCCGCTGTCACGTTGACGCTATACTGCTGTTCCGGATCAATCACGAACAACGGTTTCAGCAGATACGCGTTCAGGTCGGGATGCTTGCTCCACAGTGGCACGGCCGGATCGATTCGGATAGGAGGGCGCATGCCATCCTCGATCAGTTTCAGCTGGATCTTGATCCAATCCTCCTGAATCTTGTTCAACGTGCCAGATTGCTTGCCACAAACGCACGGCTCACTAGTGGGGCGATCAAATGCTGACGAATAGAATGGCGGCGTTTGGGTCGGAATCGAATCCGATGGAATTTCAGGGCAGCGACGGACGAGGGTCTCCTCCAATCGTTGTGTTTTCGCAATGTCCCGCAGCACAAGGTCGATACCGTTCATTGTCGATGATGACTAACAGACAGACAATCTGTTATGAATCATGTAAAGTCAGTGGCGAGAGCAAGAAGAACGAAGACTAACTGGAGCAAATAAGACCTGCCAAATAAAGTCATAATTAATCCAAACTCAACAAGTTTTCTCAAAATTCAATTAATAATAAAAATTAATGTTCATGAAATAGAAATGAAGTACCTGCTTCTGCCAATGACGGGCTTTATAGGGTGTGACTCTACTCTTATTAAAAATGATCTATCAAACTTTTCCCCTACCATAATATAAATTATGATTAAATTAAAATGCTATACAAAGTTATAATATAAATCATGATTAAATAAAGAGAATCTACTGAAATACAAGGTTTTTAGTGAAATGGAAACTACAATCATGATTAAATAATGGGAATCTACTGAAATGTTGCATCAATCACCATATCATGGTTGAAGCTATTTCTTGAGTTTTGCAGATGTCTTGTTTCTTTTGCAAACAACTTGTCAGCTTTCAGCTTTTTATGTATTAGCTATTGAATTTTCATTCAAGCCATTACTTGTGGCTGCAAGCTTATTTTTGTTATCTGTCTTTTAGGAAACGTAGAGTAAGCTTACGATAAAATTTTTTGTAATGCACTTTTAATTTCTTTGCCCTCCTTAATTTACTGCACCATTGATTTGTGGTAAGAAACTATAGTCAGCATTGATCTTTAATTACTTAGAATTACAAACCGGTGGAAGCTATTCAGATACTGCATGTTAGTTCACTAATACTTCAAAAAAGAAATATGCTATTTGATTAGCATGTCACATATGTATGCTTACAATTAAAGTGAGAGCTGTTTGATGTCGACCACAAGCTTTATATTAATATTTTGTTATGAAGGGGCAGACATATATAGCCAGCAGGCCTTCAATTGGCACGTATCAGTAAATGAGGCAGGAATAAGTTGTGAATTGAATGTGGCAGGCACAGCTTTTTGCTCAGAAATATTTGATCAACCCAATTGCATGTAATCATTTAATGTGAGCGTGTGGGGCAAGAGATAGCAGCGTGCGTCATTTCCTCCTCCTCCCGCTCTGTCCTGATCTGCATGCCTTGATCCATATATCTTCAATTCTATCGTCTACTCTATCATGTTGTCTTCATTACAGCCTTTTCTTCTTTTAGAATATCTCATCCCTCATTTCTGAATCAAACCTAGCTATAGCTAGCTTTATATACATTAATACATATACCCCATAATTCATATACATTTTAAATATTACAGGTTTATATGTATGCAGGTTTACTACTTAATTCTCCATGGAACCAGAATTTAATTAACTCCACTGAAAATGCAGCAGTAATTTTTTCAGAATATGTATGCAGGAGTTGTACAGGTTTCTCGTGAGGAGAAGACAGAGCATGGTGTGTAAATAGTAATTAATTTGGTCTGGATTTATAGTCGGAGTTTTGTAATGTCAAATAAGACTATCTTTTACTTACTTTGTCATTACTTGTTCTTCTCCATTGCTACACACTTCATTGTTGCTACTCCATTGCCGCGCCCTTTATCTTCGCTTCTTTAGTGTGTTAATTGGTACTAATTTCTTACCTTCCAAGACAAGTGACGCCTAGTCTTGTCACTTGTGAACTACTATAGGTAAAAATTATCTTAGACGATCTTCAAATTCTAAGAGTAAGAATTATGAATCTCTTTTGCAATAATAAATTAGCTATCAACATTGCATAAATTTGATTTAACATGACAAAATTAACCACATTGAAATTGACCTACACTTGATAAAAGAGAAACTAGAGTGTTGGATTGTAGTACTCCATATATGCTAGCAAAGGATCAGTAAATCAATGTTTTTACCACAATACATTGATTTTTTCGTTCTTGAAGGTCATTAACAACACGGGATGAAAAATCAAGTTCAGAGAATCGCATAAAACTGGCGGAGCAGCAGCTCTGCAGCGTTGCGTGAAAGGAACGGGATGAAAAATTATGATTTACCTCCGAAAAATGGTGGTTGAACCACAGGATTCGTCCTAGCACTCGAATCGCCGGAGATGAGAGTAGGTCCTGGTAGCTGGAAGTGCCAGAGAAGAGATACCAGGGGTCGGAGAAGAGATCCGGGGCGCCGGAGAGGAGAACGAGCGCGATCCAGAGATTACCGGCCGCCGGAGAGGAGAACGAGCGCGATCCCGGAGATTACCGGCCGCCGGCGAGGAGAACGAGAGCGAACCGCCGCGATGAGGCTATGACATGATTGGAGGTGGTCGGGCACCGCCGTCACCGTGGAAGACTCGCCGAGGAACCGTGGCAGACGGAAGAGCGAAACCTAAAGGGCGACGGGATGCGGGATTCTATCGCGAAATTCTATCGGGATTCTATCGCGAAACCTAACTGCGGGTTTCTATCGCGAAACCTAAAGGGCGACGGGATGCGGGATTCGTATTTAATTCCTGCGGGGTAATATCGGTATTGCCTAACTTCAGTCCGATTCAGTCGGACTGAAGTGAGGCCCGACCGGGGGGGGGGGGGGTTATTTTCACTGATCAAGCGATTACTGTTAACCCAAAAATTCCCGATCCTCTCCAAAATGGCTAGCTTGCAATCCGCGGACTGCTCCATCTCATCCGGGGGGTTCTTGGCCTATGTTCCAGCTTACCGCACGAATAGACTTTTCTATCCGCACGGCTAGGCTAGCCGCCCGGTAGTCACTAGCTCTGCGTTGGCGCGGATTGCTTCCCAATCCGCACAATCAGGTCGCGCGGCTAGCCGGTTGGGTAGTGATCTCCTCCAGCCCACCGCTTGTAAGCGGACTCTCTTTAGCTCGCCTGCGACAGGCAGCCTCGCATTCCAGTCTACGACAACCTTGCCATCGGATCGCTTGGCAGTGGATAACGCCCATGATTGGGGCGGACTTAATCTCAGTCCGCCCAAAGGTGGCAGATTCAATCTAAGTCAGCCAGTAGCAAGAGCGACACTCCAGCTCGCCTGCAGTAGAGGCGGCCTGCCTCCAGGTCGCCCAGAAGAAGGCGTCCTTCTATTCACCCAGCGTGGCTGATTTGCTATCCGCCAAAAGGTAGCAGACTCGGTCTCAGTACGCCTGAGGGGGTGGACTTGCTCCGCCCAGCTGCATGCAGACTCCCCATCAGGCCGCACAACATAGCGCGGATTCAACTTCAGTCCGCCACTAGGTGGCGAACTCGCTTCTTCCCACCAGCCGGGGCAACCTGCTTCTTCTATTTTCCAGAAGGTGGCAGACTCGGTCTCAGTCCGCCTAAGGGAGGTCGACTTGCTCCACCCACCAGCAGACACTCTTCACCAGACCGCACAACACAACACGGACTCAACTTCAGTCCGCTAGAAGGTGGAGGAGTCATCTCATCCAACAACAGAGGCGGACTCGCCCTGTCCGCCATGTACCAGGCGAACTCTTTATGTAGTCCACCAAACTCACTTCAGCTTCCAAGCATCGGCTTCTTCCAGCAGTAGGCGAGATACTCTTTAGTCAGTAGCATGTCGCAGACTCGATTGCAGCTCACCCATATCATCGGGGTGATGTCATCAAGCCTAGTTCTAGACATCTCCCTCTCGAGCCTATAAATAGACCCACATACCTCTCATTTGGGGAGGACGACCCCCAGGGACAATCATTACATCAAACCCTGCGGCTACAATTTCCTATCCGCCGGCCTTGACCAGCGGTCTGCCCATAAGTCCGGGCGGACTCCGCAGACATCCCGCATGACTAGGACTTTAAGTCGGTTACCACCAGCTCGACGAACAGCTTTGCCAAGGCAGTCCGCATGGCTAGGAGACTTGTTAGTTCAGTTAGCGCGGCCTCATCAGATTCTTCTTCTAGCCTCCTACAGTTTCCTTTGTACCCTTTATATTTTTCCATGTAAAAGTGATACTCAAGCTGTAATATTGATTCATAATCAAAGAAAAGCATGTTGCAAGAGTGACAATTAAGCCACGGCGGGTGAACTCTATTATTGCCACTGCAAGCGGCCCCTCTCTTCTTCCCTTCTCTCTCTCTCTCTCACTCTCTCTCTCTCTCTCTCTCTCTCTCTTTCTCCTCCCCTCTCCCGGCCTCAATCGTCATTACTAAACATCAAAGTAACCGGCTGTTCGGCAGTCCTCATCAACCTCTCTTCACCCCCGTAACCCGAATCGAACGCTTACACCTCTCGAGCTCACGGAGAGGTGCATTTTCGTGCATCAACAGTTAACACGCAACCTTCAGATTTTGAACAGACGGTGAAATACAACGGTTAGCCATGACAGACCATCAACCAGCCGAGAACCTTGCTCCTTCAAGTCCTAGTGAAGATCCTCTCTGGGAAGCCTTGGATAAATCGCGTCGAGAAATCGCCTAACAGTTCCATGCAATCAACCGTACTCTAGCTGCTATCAAACAGCGATTAGAGGCGCAACCCCCAGCAGCGTCGGTTCCTCCAGTTTACCTGACAACAATATTTGGGAATCCGCAAACCTATCCGTAGACCTATCCGTCGGTCTATCCTCCTGTTTATCCGTCGAACTGTCCAGCAACCTACCCGTCAGGGCATTCCGCGGCTCCTTTGCGGTCTCAAAATGACGAGTTCATAGTTCGTCAAAACTTCTTCCGGGATGCCGCCCGGGGAATTCCGACAAGATTTTTGAACTTTCAAGGAAGTTACCCCTACCCTTCAGCTCCAGCAGTTGCTCCTCCCACAACAACCTTTCCTTTCTATCCTCCAACACCGTTTTCAACTGCAGCTTATGCTCCATTTTTCATTTCCCTTATGTGTTAGGGGAGCAGGAAGAGCCATCGTCGTTTACATAGTGTGTGCGACAAGAACCAACTACATCTCACTTCAGAGAGTAGCAGTTACCAACTTATACTAGGGAGTCTGACCCAATCACACACTTGCAAGCTTTCGAGTCAGTCATCGCCCTCAAGACTCTTACAGATGCTACAAGGTGCAAGCTCTTTGTAATGTCCTTTGATGGACAAGAGAGGGAGTGGTTCTATGGATTGCATCCTCAGTCCATCGCTTCCTTTGCTAATCTACGAAGAGAGCTTTTGCTCAGGTTTTCTACCTCTATAAAGAAAAAAGGTGGTCCTGAAGCCCTGTTTGAGATCAGACAGCAGGAAAATGAAACATGGGCATATTTTGTTGATCGTTTTCAAAGATAGATTCTTGAGATTGAAAACGTCGATCCGGAAATGTACCGAGTCGCTCTGATAAGTGGTTTAAGGGAAGGACCACTTAAGTTCGAAGCTAATGTCCGAGTGCCAAGAACATATCAGGAAATGATTAGTCTTGCCAACTTCTACATACGAGGCAAAAAGAGTAATCCCAACTATATCTCCAGGCATATAACAAAGAAAGATTCTTCTTCCTCATACGGGCAATCTCCAAAGTCTCCTTGAAAGGATTTTCAACCACAAGGAAGGAAAGGAATTTTCGACGTCATCAACGCCTCTTCCCAAGCCAAGATCACTTCCAAAATCAAAGACAATTGCCAGCTCCTTATCAGGCACTAGCTTTGTAAGCAGCTTTAGTTTACCAACAGCAAGGTGATGGCTCGTTAGAATCTGAACTGGACAGAGCTATGCAGGAAGTAATCCAAGTCATGAAAGTCAAGACAAGTTATAGGAAGCCTTATCAGCCCGCAGATCAGAGATCCAAAGATTCAGATCCCTACTGCGAATTCCATAAAGAGAAAGGACATCCAACTGAAGATTGTCAAGCACTTCATCAATTGTTGGAAAGAATGCTGAAGCAGGGCAAGTTGCGTGACTTATTCCAGAAGGATGACCACTCTGACCTGTCTACTTCGAAAGACAAAAAAAGTAGTGGACATTATTTTCGACTCAAAGGGAGTAAACCAAATCAGCAGTAGTGTCAACTTCAATATTAACGAGTGCATCGATGCCAATAACGAAGGCACTCTTGGAGAACTATAGTGCTAAGAAAAATGACGACATCGCAAAGTCCCAAAAGATCTCTGCAATCATGGCTGATCAGTTTTGTTCTCCATATTGAACATTTCTCTTACATATGTTCTAAATATTTCTAAGTTCTCATTCATTTCAATAAATTTTACGCCAGAGATCTCGTACTGACATATTTACCTTTTTGGAGTGTCTCCTCTATTTTCTCTTTGCCAAAGGGATCGTTGAACTGACGAGATATCGCCAAGTCATGTTTGATCCCCCCATAGATTGGTCTCTGGCATAATACCACCATGAACACATATGCGGGGATTGTTCACATATGTGCAGTGGGAGCCATCCAATATGTACAGGTGGACTTCAGGGCTTCAAATCCTAGCACAACGCACAACAAGGGAGGTCACATATGTTAGCTCCACTGGGCTCCGCTAGGGATACATTATAGCTAAGATGATTGTTGCTTGGCAAGCAATGGCCCCCAGGTGTAGCCTTGTCTCTGTGATCATCTCATGTTGTGATCGTTAAATACACTGAGGTACTCTCAAGTCGTGCCTTAATGGGACCCACAACATTGCTTATCTTTTAGGATGAGCAATGCTATAGAACACTTGGTGCATCTGGCCTAACGGATCAGCGATGCGTGTAGCCCGAGGGATGAGAGCAGTGCGTCAGTCATTCCTTCTTAGGATTGTGCTTTTTATTTTTTGTGCACTTCCAAGGGTGCGCGGTTAGTCCACATTTTTTCTTTTTTGTAGACTTTCTTTCAGGTTAACCGGCCAACGTAAGCCTATCCGGCAGATAGCGATTAGTTCTTGCGGTTATACTAGCAGGCTAAATTCCACCCATCTAAAGGATTTGCGACACCATCTTTCTTGCTTATACTTGCTTGATATACCCGGCTTGCATAAAGCTCTGTCAGATGATGGTTAACAATGTCTCTACTACTCGTATTGGATGTTTCTGGCACCAATTGATAGTTAGGGAATCCAGTTCTCTTTGTTGACAAACCATTCAGTTAAAAGTTTAGTCAAAGTGATTTCATCGGGCTGATCTGGATTTCATATTGAGGATATCATATCTGACCACGCAAGAAGATCATTGTTGTGGTTTGATCTATACTTGATTCTACTCAGTTTCTTATTCGGTTAATAACAGAGTTTGTCAGACATTTCTTCTGCTATCCAATTATATCTTCCTTACCGCGTCAACATTTACAAGTTCCTCTCAGGTACTTACAAATCACTTTGCTTCCATATCTGCTTCTTACACTTCTTTTTGCAGAGATTAACAGATGTTTGCAAGTTCTCCTCAGGTACTTGCAAATCATTTTTCTTTCATATCTGCTTCTTACTCTTCTTTTTGTAGAGATTAGCAGATGCTTGCAAGTTTCTCTCAGGTACTTGCAAATCAATTTTCTATCATATCTATT
Organism: Platanthera guangdongensis; assembly: GCA_039583875.1. NCBI lineage: Eukaryota > Viridiplantae > Streptophyta > Magnoliopsida > Asparagales > Orchidaceae > Platanthera > Platanthera guangdongensis. Next base: position 121,822,840 of record CM077149.1, on the reverse strand, counting down.
TCTTACTTTTTCCTTTTGTAGAGATTAAAAGATGCTTGCAAGTTCTCCTCAGGTACTTGCAAATCATTGTTCTTTCATATATGCTTTTCAGTCTTCTTTTTGCAGAGATTAGCAGATATTTGCAAGTTCTCTTCAGGTACTTGAAAGTTATTCTTTTTCATATCTGCTTCTTACTCCTCTTCTTGTTGAGATTAACAGATGTTTGCAAGTTTTCCTAAGGTACTTGCAAATCATTTTTCTTTCATATCTGCTTCTTACTTTTTTCTTGTAGAGATTACAGATGTTTGCAAGTTCCTCCCAGGTACTTGCAAATTATTTTTCTTTCATATCTGCTTCTTACTCTTCTTTTCGCAGAGATTAACAAATGTTTGCAATTTCCCCTCAGGTACTTGCAAGTCATTTTTCTTTCATATCTGCTTCTTTCTCTTCTTTTTGCAGAATTAACAGACATTTGCAAGTTCCCCTTAGGTACTTGCAGATCATTTTTTTCATATCTGCTTCTTACTCTTCTTTTTGCAGAGATTAGCAGATGCCTGCAAGTTTTTCTCATGTACTTGAAAATCATTTTTTCTTTCATATTTGATTCGTACTCTTCTTTTTGCAGAGATTAGCAGATGCTTGCAAGTTCCCCTTAGGTATTTGCAAATCATTTTTCTTTCATATCTGTTTCTTACTCTTCTTCTTGCAGTGATTAACAGATGTTTGTAAGTTTCTCTCAGGTACTTGCAAATCATTTTTCTTTTATATATGCTTCTTCTCTTCTTCTTGCGGAGATTAGCAGATGTTTGCAAGTTCCCCTCAGGTACTTGCAAATCATTTTTATTTCATATCTGCTTCTTAATCTTTTTCTTGCAGAGATTGACAGATGTTTGCAAGTTCCCCTCAAGTACTCACAAATCATTTTTCTTTCATATCTGCTTCTTTCTCTTCTTTTCGCAGAGATTAACATATGTTTGCAAGTTCCCCTCAGGTACTTGCAAATCATTTTTCTTTCATATATGCATCTTACCCTTCTTCTTGCAGAGATTAGCAAATGTTTGCTAGTTTCCCCCAGGTACTTGCAAATCATTTTTCTTTCATATCCACTTCTTACACTTCTTCTTGCAGAGATTAGCAGATGTTTGCAAGTTCACCTCATGTACTTGCAAATCATTTTTCTTTTATATCTGCTTCTTACTATTCTTCTTGCAGAGATTAGCAGATGTTTGCAAGTTCCCCTTAGGTACTTACAAATCATATTTCTTTCACATCAGCTTCATACTCTTCTTTTCGCAGAGATTAGCAGATGTTTGCAAGTTTTTCTCAGGTACTTGCAAGTCATTTTTCTTTCATATCTGCTTCTTACTCTTTTTTTTCGTAGAGATTAGCAAATGTTTCCAAGTTTCTTTCAGGTACTTGCAAGTTACGTTTCTTTCATATCTGCTTCTTACTCTTCTTTTTACAGAGATTAGCAAGTATTTGCAAGTTCCTTTCAGATACTTGCAAGTTATTATTCTTCCATACCTCCTCTCCTCTTTGTTTTGTAGAGCTCAGTAGAAGATGTCCACAAGTCTTCTTCACTTTGCGGGGACAATTCAGGTACTCGCAATATGTGCATTTATTACTTACTCTGACTCTTCTCCTTTGCAGAATAAAAAGCAAGTACATTCAGACTTTTTAGGGAGAGACGTCAGGTTCTATACCTCCTCCCCCACTGTCTTTTGTTTCTCTACTTATTCCCTAAGGAGCAGATCGCGATTTCGGGGGTTATCTCTACTTTTTCGAAGTTTCCTAGAAATTTAAAAAGTGCGTGGATTATATTAACCCAAAAATCCACGATCCTCTCCAAGATGGCTAGCTTGCAAGCCACAGACTGCTCCATCTCATATGGGGGGTTCTTGGCCTATTTTCCAGCTAAGCGCGCAGATAGACTTTTCTGTCCACGTGGCTAGGCTAACTGCCTGGTAGTCGCTAGCTCTGCATTGGCACGGACTGCTTCCCAGTTCGTACAATCAGGTCGCGCGGCTAGCCGGGCGGGTAACGCTCTCCTCTAGCCCACCGCTTGTAAGCGGACTCTCTTTAGCCCGCCTACTATAGACAACCTCATATTCCAGTCCGCGGTAACCTTGTCATCAGATCGCTTGCAGTGGATAATACTTATGCATGGGGCGAACTTAATCTCAGTCCGCCCAAAGGTGGTAGATTCAATCTAAGTCCGCCAGTAGCAGGCGCGACACTCCAGCTCGCCGGCAACAGAGGCAGACTGCCTTTAGGTCGCTGTTGAAGTTGGTGACCGGACGGTCTGGCGGTCTGTCTTGGCGGGTTGAAGACAGCGCGGTCTGGCGATTTGTCTCAGCCGGCTTGGAGACCGGGCGGTCTAGCGGTCTACTCTGGCAATCTCTCTTTCTCTCTGGTGGTAGCCGTGCGGTTAGCCCGTCTGTCTAACCGCGCGGCTTGTGCGGTTTGTTCTGTATAGTCCGCTTAGTCCTATAAATTTTTAGTCCCACATCTCTTTTTTGTATTCTCTCTTCTCTCCTCCATTCTATATAAGAGAGGGCATACCTTTGTAATAGAAATTCTTTTTGGATAATAAAGTTTCAATTATTCAAAACTCTATCCGTTTGTTACTGCATGTTCGCTACTTTCAACATGGTATCAGAGGACACGGTCGTTTCCTCCTGATTGTGTGCGCTCTCTGACTCTCGCGGCTTGTTTTCCGCTTTGCGCGACCTATCTCGCGGCTTGCCTTCTCTTCTGTCCGCTGCCCTGTTCGCGCGGCTTGTTTCTGTCCGCTACTCTGTTCGCGCGGCTTGTTGCCTCTCTTCCCTTCTCTTGCTGCTCTTCGTCGCCGCGACCTGTTTAGTTGTCGCAACGACCTGTTTCCTTCTAGCCGCCTGTTTTTCCCCTAGCTGCGCGGCCTGGATCTGTTCGCCCGGCTTGCGACTTGTTGTTGTCGCTGCTGCTCCTTACTTCCTCTTCTCTTCTGTTCGCTCGGACTTTTCAGTCCGCGCGACCTCTTCCCCGTTGTGCCTTGTTCTGCTTCCTAGCCGCTCGTGTTCGCGCGGCTTCTTCCCTTTAAACCGCTGCGGTTTTGCGCGGGTTGCTCTCTTTTCCTCTCCCCGCGGCTTTCTCTCTGTTCGCGCGGATTCTTCCTTGTTTGAGCGGCCTCTCTGCCGTTCTTCCTTTATCTGCTCCTGCTTGTTAGACGCCGCGACCTCCTGTTCAGTCGCGCGGCTTGTGCTTCCCTCTTCTTCCCCTTTTACCTTGCTCTGCACCTTGGTCGTGACCCTTCTTGCCGCTGGTGTGCTGTCACCGAGACCGCTGCAGTTTCTTATTCCTCCCTTCATGGATTTCATCTCCTCCTCCCAGCCCTTCGCCTCGGTTGTCACGTCTTCTGGTCGTGCCCACGTTGTTACTCAGGGAAAATGGCTGATCGACACTGGTGCTACAAATCATATGACCGGCAATCTCCAGTGTTTCTCTCTCCTAGAAAAACATGATCGGTTGCCCCCGGTTATTCTCGCTGATGGCTCTTCATCATCAGTCCATGGAACGGGGATAGTTCATGTCACTCCGTCTCTTCACTTGGCGGATACTCTATACGTGCCCCAGTTCCCGTGCAACTTATTATCTGTTACCTCTCTTTGCAAGCAATTACATTGTTCCGTCACATTTACTTCTACTTCTTGCTCTTTTCAGGATCCGGACTCCCAACGGACGATTGCTACTGGGACTGAGAGTGGCGGCCTATACTTCCTGGACAACATTTCTTCTTTTTCCACCTTCTCCTCCACCTCCACAGATATTCTCCAATGACATCTCCGCCTTGGTCATGCTCCTCCCCGTCTTCTTCGTCAACTTCTGCCCCACCTTCCTCCACAAAGTCCTCCGCTCAACTGTGAGGCCTGTCAGCTTGGCAAGCATCACCGCTCCTTCTTCCCTCCAAAGCACGTTCGTGGCTCTACACGTCCGTTTTATCTTATCCACTTCGATCTTTGTGGTCCTTCTCCTACTCTTACCATTGGTCGGGGTAGTTCATATTTTGTCACGTTCATTGATGATTTCTCTCGCTGTACGTGAGTGTATCTCATCAAAGATCGCTCTGAATTATTCTCTGTCTGGACGTCCTTCTATCTCATGATCAAAACTCAGTTTGGTGTTTCTATCAAGGTTTTTCGATCTGATAATGGCAAAGAATATCTCAGTCATGATTTTTTTACATTCTGCATGCAACATGGGATTATTCATCAAACTAGTTGTGTCTATACTTCACAACAAAATGGTGTGGCCGAACGCAAAAACCGTCACCTCCTCGATGTCGCTCGCACCTTGATGACCCAGATGCATGTTCCTCGCTCCTATTGGGGCTATGGTGTTCTCCTTGCCTGCTACCTTATCAATCACATTCCCTCCACGGTTCTCCATGGCAAAACCCCGTTCTCCATTCTGTATCCGGGCAAGGAGCCGTTTCCTCTCCCTCTCCAAATATTTGGATGCACTGCCTTTGTGCATACCCCTTCTGCCACCCGTGATAAGCTCTCCCCTCGCTCCACCAAATGTGTCTTTCTGGGGTACTCCACCTCTCAGAAAGGCTATTGTTGCTTTGATCCCGTCCTTCGTAAGTAGTTCGTCTCTGCTGACGTCACCTTCTTTGATAATACCTCCTACTTCTCGGATGACTCCTCTCCTCTTCTCCCAGCTTCTGATTCTCCTGCCGTTCCCTTTGTTCCCTCGTCTCCTACTACACTCTTCACCCCTCCCCCGTCTTCATCCCCTCCTCTCCCTCCACCTCTCTCTTTCCCTTCTCCACCACCCTCTCCCTCATCTCTGCCGCCGTCGCTCTCTACTCCCGGGCCAGCTTTCTCTACCACGTATGCTCCGGATGTCGCGGGCCCGGCTGACCTGGATCTTCCTATAGCTCTTCGCAAAGGGGTGCGGACGTGTACCCTACACCCCCTTGCTGCTGTTGTTTCCTATGATCGTCTTACCCCTTCTCGCAGGGCGTTTGCACTGGCTATCTCTGCCACTGCCATACCCCGCTCCTACCAGGAGGCCCTTGCTATTCCTCATTGGAAGATGGCCATGGATGAGGAAATGGTGACCCTAACTGAGCGGGGTACCTGGACTCTTGTTCCTCCTCCCTTCGGCACTGATGTTGTTGGCTGTCGCTGGGTCTTTGTGGTCAAATTTGGCCCCGACGGCACTGTGGATCGTTATAAGGCTCGCCTTGTTGCTAAGGGCTTCACTCAGACATATGGGGTTGATTACTTTGACACCTTCTCCCCCGTGGCTCGTCTCAGCACTATCCGGGTACTTCTCTCTGTGGCGGTAAATAAGGATTGGCCGATTTCCCAGCTGGATGTCAAGAATGCCTTCCTTTATGGTGATCTTCATGAGGCCGTTTACATGGAGCAACCTCCTGGGTATGTTGCTCAGGGGGGAGACACGCGTATGTCGGCTGAAGAAGGCAATCTATGGCCTCAAGCAGAGCCCTCGAGCTTGGTTTGACAAGTTCAGCGGGATCGTGGCGGCCGTTGGTTTTGTGCGAAGCTCTGCCGATCACTCTCTCTTTATTCGCAAAACTCTTTCTGGGCTGGTTGTTCTTGCTGTGTACGTCGATGATATTCTTCTCACTGGCGATGACCAGGAAGGGGTGACCCTGACAAAGCGTCATCTTCGCCAACATCTGATCACAAAAGATATGCGCTCTCCAAAGTACTTTCTGGGGATCGAAATCTCTCGGAAGCCCGACTCTTTAGTTCTCTCTCAGCGTAAGTATGCCCTTGATCTTTTAAAAGAGGCAGGATTGACTGGAGCGAAACCTGCCCGATGCCCCATGGCAACTGGAGAAGACAAAACCTGGACAGATGATTCGCCTCCTCTTTCAGATAGTTCGCGGTACAGGCGTCTGGTTGGTAAGCTCATATATCTCAAAGTGACCAGGCCTGATATTTCCTATGCCGCGGGCAAGGTGAGTCAATTCATGCAAGCACCTCGGGAGTGCCATCTACAGTCTGCCTTACGGATCTTGGAGTATATCAAGGCAGCGCCTGGGAAAGGATTACTGTTTCAGAGGAATGGTCATCTGAGTATTGAAGCATACTCAGATGCAAGTTATGCTGATGACAAAGGGGATCGCAAGTCAACCTCAGGTTTTTGCACCTTTGTTGGGAGAAATCTGGTGAGCTGGAAGAGCAAGAAGCAGTCTGTTGTCTCCAGGTCCAGTGCAGAAGCTGAGTATCGCAGTATGACATCGACCACTTGTGAGTTAAAATGGCTGCGGGCTCTCATGCTAGATTTAGGAGAGGTCTATAACCATCCTCTACCTATGTTCTGTGATAACAAGGCCGCCATATACATCTCTAAAAATCCGGTATTCCATGAAAGAACAAAGCACATTGAGGTCGACTGTCATTTCATTCGTGAAGAGATCTTAAAGGAACAAATTTGCACTCCCTTTGTCACTTATGATAAATAGCTGGCTGACATCTTCACCAAGCTAGTTTCCGCCTCATTTCTTCATGTTTGTGACAAGCTGGGCATGATCGATATATATGCTCCAGCTTGAGGGGGAGTGTTGAAATTGGTGACCGGGCGGTCTGGCGGTTTGTCTTGGCGGGTTAAAGACCGCGCGGTCTGGCGGTTTGTCTCAGCCGGCTTGGAGACCGGGCGGTCTAGCGGTCTACTCTGGCAATCTCTCTTTCTCTCTGGTGGTAGCCGTGCGGTTAGCCCATCTGTCTAACCGCGCGGCTTGTGCGGTTTGTTCTGTATAGTCCGCTTAGTCCTGTAAATTTTTAGTCCCACATCTCTTTTTTGTATTCTCTCTTCTCTCCTCCATTCTATATAAGAGAGGGCATACATTTGTAATAGAAATTCTTTTTGGATAATAAAGTTTCAATTATTCAAAACTCTATCCGTTTGTTACTGCATGTTCGCTACTTTCAACAGTCGCCCAGAAGAAGGCTGTTGAAAATGGTGAAGTGAAAGTGGCGGACTGGGTGACCTGTCCGCACGGTCTATGAGGACAGGACTGACGGTTAGCCAGGTCGACAGAGTTGCTTCAATCAGCTTGTTCTTTGGCGGCTTGGGCGGTCTGTTCGCGCGGTCTATGCAAACAGAGGTGGTGGTCAGCCATGCCGGTTTATTCTCAGCTATGAGTTTTCTCCCAGAAGGTAACCAGGTGGATAACATCTCTATCTGCGGAGTCCGGTAAGATACGGACTGGACAGGAGCTCGGGAGACCGGCATGGCAAGCGCCTTGGTCTAACTCTTGTGGCACAGTAACTGGAAGCCGTGGAGTTCGCCGGTTAGAGCGGACAGGTGCTGGAGTTCGCCGGGATTGGCGGACTGGTGCCAGTGTCCGCCAGTAAGCGCGGACTGGCCCTTGTGGCCGGTGGTGTGGACTTGGTTGGTTCTGAACCAACTCTAGGTTTGCTCAGTCCGGGTGATCACGCGGTTAAATGCATACTGCTTCTCAGTCCGCCAAGCTCGGCAACATTTAGCCTTGTGCCTTGGTTGCGAGCTCAGGGAGTGCGGACTGGAGTTGTGTCTGCAGGGCGTGCGGACTAGAGCAATGTCCGCTGACATGTGGACAAGTTGTGTTGCTGTAGGGCTTGCTGGTGGCGGCTTGTCTTTGTTGGCCTTTGGCAACAAGGCGGATATGGTTGCTATCCGGCCTTGGTGATGTTATTGGTGGTCTGGCTATCCTACATAGGTCGCGACGGACTAGTTGTGTATCCGCGGCTTGCGGATACACTTGGTGCTCGCCGCGAGATGTGGCAGTTATCCTATCGGCTAGGGTGGTGACCACACTCCTCAACGTGCCTATAAATAGGACCCTTTGTCACATCAATCATAAGCCAACTGAACAGTAAGTGAGCTCGCGGATAGTTGTTGCGGTTAGGAATTTGTATCCGTGCGATTTGAGGAGGCTGACCGGTTTGTGTTGTATAGGTTGTGCGGATAACACTAGAAGCTAAGGACTTGGTTCTGACTGCAGTCAGGGACAGTGCGGACTCTGCGAATAGCAATCAGTAGTTAACAGCAGGTCGCGGATTGCGGCTAGGCGGTCTCTCTTCTGCAACTATTTTCCTGGTTCAATAAGCTGTCCACATCTAGCAGCTTGGTTCAGTTCGGCAGCAGCTCACGTGGTTTGGAGGTTAGAAACCTAGCGGTTAGGCGGCTTGCATATCGGCGGTTAGAGTTCAGCATTAGAATAACGGGTTGTAATGCCCCCACCCGTCACATGGACTATAACAGTGGGTCTGGCCGGGACACCACGCCATAGTTCACAGACAAGCGGCAGAAATACGTGTGGAAATCAAAATCTATTCGCACCCGTTGAATTGGGGCTGTTACACGGGTAGTCTGCACGGTTTAGCTGCGGTCTGGCGACTAGGCGGGTTGAGCGGACTCCATAGCAGTTAACAGTAGAGCCGACGATTACCTTGTGAGTCTGCGCGGTTAGGATTTTGCCTTGTATTGTTTCTGCTTTCCTTTGGGTACATTGGTGAATCATGTCTCGTCATGTATGTCTCGCCTTGTAAAGCTTGTTTAGTACAAGATTCTTGCTCTTCTGGTTTGCATCTGGTTTATTTGGGCTCAGATTGGTTGAGTGTTCCTGCGTCTGGTTTCCCGTCTTCCACTATATTAATTTTTTTTAACAAAAGCGCCTTGTTGTTCACCCATCAGTGGTTGATCTGCTATCCTCCAATAGGTAGCAGACTCGCTCTCAGTCCGCCTGAGGGGGGTGGACTTGCTCCGCCCAGCAGCAGGCGGACTCCCCATCAGGCCGCACAACACAGTGTGGATTCAACTTCAGTCCGCCAGCAGGTGGCAGACTGCTTCTTCCCACCAGCAGGAGCGACCTGCTCCTTCTATTCGCCAGAAGGTGACGGACTCGGTCTCAGTTCGCCAAAGGGAGGTGGACTTGCTCCTCCCACCCACAGATACTCTTCACCATATCGCACAGAACAGCGCAGACTCAACGTCAGTCCTCCAGAAGGTGGCGGACTCGTCTCATCCGGCAGCAGAGGCGGACTCTCCCTGTCCTCCTTGTACCAGGCGGACTCTTTATGCAGTCCGCTAGACTCACTTCGGCTTCCCAACATCAGCTTCTCCCAGCAGTAGGCTAGCTACTCTTCAGTCCGCAACATGTTGCGGACTCGATCACAGCTCGCCCATATCATCGGGGTGACGTCATCAAGCCCAGTTCTGGACGTCTCCCCCTAGAGCCTATAAATAGACCCTCATACATCTCATTTGGGGAGGACGACCCCCGGGGACAACCATCGTATCAAACACTGCGGCTACAATTTCCTATCTACTGGTCTTGACCAGCGGTCTGCCCATCAGTCCGAGCGGACTCCGCAGACAGCCCGCGCGACTAGGCCTTCAAGCCAATGACCACCAGCTCGGCGAACAGCTTTGCCAAGGCAGTCTGCGCGGCTAGGCGACTCGCTAGTTCAGTCCGCGCGGCCTCAGCAGCTTCTTCTTCTAGTCGCCAGTAGTTTCCTTTGTACCCTTTATATTTTTCCATGTAAAGGAGCTACTTAAGTTGTAATATTGATTGATAATCAAAGAAAAACCCGTCGCAAGAGTGACATTTAAGCCGCGGACAGACGAACTCTTTTGTTGCCGCTACAAGCGGCCCCGCTCTTCTTCCCTTCTCTCTCTCTCTCTTTCTCCTCCTTCCCTCTCTCGGCCTCAATCGTCATTCCCAACCGTCAAAGTAACTGGCTGTTCGACAGTCCTCATCAACCTCTCTTTACCCCCGCAACCCAGATCGAACATTACACCTCTCGAGCTCATGGAGAGGTGCATTTTCGTGCATCAACAATTACGACCGCATGACCCGGACCTTAATTAAGGTCCGGCTCATGCAGTCGTAACCGCTTGACCGATGAAAATAAGCTCCCCCCCCCCAAACAAAACCTTAGACTTCATTTGGTTTAGCGTTTTCGGGCGGCGTTTGGACCAAACGCCACCGGACGTAGGGTAACCAAACAAACTCCGTGTCCGTTTGCTCTATTTGCACTCGCAGCAAGGAGGAAACGCCCACCCCCCCTCCCACACCTCGCCCCCTCCGGTTCAAAAGCTCCATTTCGACCCACTTGCTCCTCCCGCCACCGCTAAATCAAATGAAGCATTTCTCTCATTCATATTATATTTAAAGGAATATAGAAAGGGTCTAGAGACACACACACAAGTGCACTAGTATGCACCGGACTTGGAATTGGACCTTAACTTGTGGAGTAATTGAATTGAATTGTAACTTTTGTTAAAAATAGTTTTATGATTTTGTTAATATTTGGACTATGTTTGCGATCCTTTGTCATTCGCCGACCGACCCATCGCCAATTACTGACCGAGCTTTCGTCGTTCGCTGATCACACCTTCAAACGTTCAATGGCCGCACTTCATTTTCATTGACCGCCAACCTAGACTTTCATCATTCGCCGAGCAAGCTACAATTGATGCTTGTCGAGCACGCTTTGAATCATCATGAGTTGATCGTCGATCGAGCATAATCAATTTACAAGTTCTCTATGACCAAATTTTTTGTTATTCGTCATTAATTGTATATCAGTTGGGATTGTTTTTATAGTTATTCCCAATTAATATTTTAACATTTGAAGTTTTAGCTTCTTACACAAATTAATTATGTGATTAATTTTTGTGTTTTTAGAAGCCTTACATATTAACTTTTTTGACTTCTGCTAGAAATTTTTTTTTTATTTTGAGTTTGCTTCATCAGTTCAACAAGTTTCGTGCACTCTGTGTTTTTTCGCCATCATTTTTTTGATCAAATCGGGTGTTATATCTTAAAAAAATGTGCATTGGTTGAATGTCTTTCGGTAGAGTGACCTTTTTAGAGCAGTGATCGTCTTACTCAGTCTTAATTTCTAACTCAATTTCATTATTGCATTTTCTTTTTTAAAAAGAAAATATATCAATTTTGATAGGGTCCCCCTCAATTTAATTATAAGAATTTTGGGCTGCAATTAGTCAGAATTCCATAACCCCCACTAACTTAATTGAAGATCATGGGAGAAACCACCTCATACAATCTGCACACTCGATCTGTGCCTGATCGACGCGCCGACCACCACTGCACCGCTCAACGAACGATCACCGGGAGGACGCCCACCGCCGGGCCCTCAGCCGCCACGGCCAGCCTCCCTCAGCCCAGCGGCCGCCTCCCCACCCTCGTCCGGCCTCCCTTAGCCGCGCGCCTGAGGCGCACGCCCGCGAGGCTCCCGCGACCGCCCTTCGGCCAACTTTCCTTGGCCGCAGCGAGCGGCCTAGGCATCCGCGGCAAGCCGACCGAGACCAACCTCCCTTGGTCGCACGTCTGCGGTGTGCGGCATCGAGGTTCCCACGGCCGGCCTCCGGCAGTCGGCCTTTTGCCCCACGCTTGTGGCGCGCAGCCGACGGGCCGCACTGCGGCCGACCTCCCCTAGACGGCCGCCTATGGCCGAGTTCCGGCAGCGTGCGGCCACAACAGCCCAGCAACTGGCCTCTTTCGGGTGGCCTCCCTCGGTCGACCCCCCGTGGCGTCGACCCTTCAACCACCGCCCAACTGCCGCCGCCTAACTGCCGTCGTCCGATCGCTCCCATGCAATCTCCACAGTCCGATGAGCGGGTAACCACCCGCATAACCACCCATTATGAGCGGGCACAAATCGTCTAAATAATATTGGTCTCTGCATAGTAAAAATATTTAAATAATGCGTGCGTCAAACTATATTAAACTTGTTTGTAATTAGTAATTTGGGTGGTTATGTTTTGTGGATTACTACATAACTACCTTAACCATCCCTGGGGACTATAAATATGTAACGACCCGGCCCACGACTTGAGCTCAGCTGGTGATGAGGACTGTGGAAGGTGCCTTATCAAGGTGGCATGGGTTCGAATCCCCGCGTTTGAAAAAACCCGTTGTGCTGAGAAACATGCCAAAGATGGGTTTGGGTGGCACGGACTGCAGTCCTGTAGCGGGGCACCAGAGCAAGACACGCTGCACGGTTACGTCGTGGGCCTCTGAACTCTAAACCGGGACGTTACAAAATAGGACCCGCAGACCCTTCTTCATTCTAATTTACTCTCCTCTGCTTCTTCTCCCATGCCCTTTAAAGCTCCACCAGAGATCCCCTCGATCCACGAAGAAGCCCTTGAAGAAGTTCAACGAGTTTGAAGACTGCACGAAGATCTCCACCCACCGACAAGTTTCCTCCAGGAAGCCTCCTCAAGTCCGTTAGTGGCAAGCACTCTCTTCTTCAATGTTCAAGCACAAGAAGAAGTCCGCCAAGTCTCCAGTATGCGTGTTCTCCACCCCCAACAAACAAAAGACTTAGCTCCGTGAGCAGTGCTCTATCACCCTCCGAACGTACCTCTCTCTCCCAAGTTGTAAGGAGGAGCAGACTGTCTCTCTCTCCTTCTCTTCAAAGCCTTATAATCACCAGTACACAACTTATATTCGTCGAGGGTGGCCTAGTAAAGGTAGAAGTCAAAGTCAACAAGTCAAGATATGAGTCAAAGTCAGCATTCAATTCAGAGAAAGGCCTAAGTGAGTATGGGCGAGCATCCCTTGCATACTCACTAGGTAGGCAAGCTTGGGAGATACTCCATAGTTAAGTGTGCTCATGCTGTAGTAGTATTGGGATGGATAACCTCCTGGGAAGTCCCGTGCTGGTCGCTTAACTTAAGTTTTACTCATCAAAGAGAGGATGCGACCTTCAACAACCTGCCGGTGGGCATGGAGAGGGGTTGAGGTACAAAGAAGAGGAAGAAAGAAGGCAATAACCCTCTTCTATCTAACATAAGGAGAGCATGAGATATTGGGGCACTATATTGACGGTTTCTAAGAGAAAGTCCTATTTATCCAGGACATGAAGGGATTCACTTTGCAGCTAGCCCTAACATTCGACGTGAGGGAAGGCCTTTTTAAGCTATAGACGTAACACCCCATATCCGTCGCATAGCATATAGCAGTAGGTCCGGCCGGGTCCCGACGCCATATATTACAGACAGACTGGGTGGTTACTCATGGAAAACATCCAACCAATCATAACGTCCTACACAGAGCATTCTAGCGGAAGCAATTTTATTAAAAGTTGCAATAAAGAACCCATCACTAAAACATGAATGTCCACTAATAGCAAATAGGAATGTTACAAATACACCAGTACAAGCCTTAAGGCCTTACAAAAATTGTTCACTTCATATTACATGTTTTACTAACCACGGCACGCAGGCCGGTCATGCATGAAATAAAACAGTAAACACTTCCATTAGGCCTTCGAGGGCCGGCTTCGCAAAATGGGCTTTAGCCCGCTATTGACCGCTTGGTCCAGCAGCACCTGCAAGCAACAAACTACTGCACGGTGGCAAAACAAGGCAACGGTCAACAATGCTGATCAAATTATAACGATCCCGCCCCCAGCTCGGGGTGGCAAAGCTCCTTCCCTGCATTTCATTAGCATAAGCGAGCAATAAATCAATATTCATTACATCACAGGCGTAGGCTCGTACGGCCACACACCCCGTGCACTTAGGGCACATTCTCGGTGAACACAGTCTAAGTCTGCCGACTCACCACCATCCCTTTGGACGGCCAATTAATGAGCAGTTTGTCTTCCCGGCATGGGTCACAGTAATTAAAACCATAGACCACCAAAGACTCTCATCTATGCCAACGACTCTAATCCGAACGACATAGAACGTGTATGGTTCCATCTAACCCGTGCTCACAATGCAACGGTAATTTAAACCATATGCGCCCGCAACAGTAATTTAAACCATATGCGCAGGTCAAACTTCTCCCGAGTCCCGTTTTTGTCACACAATTTCACATAACTCGGTTATGTTCAAGTTGGCTCTCAGGCCTCCATGTTGGCAAGATCACGCATCCGCCCAGTTTTCCGGGTGCACCTTAGGGTTAATCCCCAAGGCTCCCTGTTGCAATCTACCGTGTAGAAAACCCGAAAAACAACCAATAACACGGAGTCTTCTCCGGCATTTATGCAATGCAACATCACCGGTCCACACCAACATGTCCGGGTAGGCTTCACACATCATGCCTATGTCTGTTCTCGCTTACGGACTCTAAACAACGGTGACTTCACATATCTACCCGAAGGAACGTCTCCAACTCACCGCAAACTCGCGAGAGCGGGCTTCCTATGCAAAGAAGGAGAGCTACTCATGCTCAAGAAGAGAATCGTTACTCTTGCGTTATTCTTTGGCGCCATGGAAAAGTAAGCGGATGAAAAGCACCGCACTCTCTTCGCCTCCGTGGATCCGGAGTCGGCTCGCGATTTGGAGCTTCGAAGCTCCTCCAATGGCCGGATCTAGCTTCTTCTCCCTTCCTTAGCTCTCCTCTCTCTCTAAGCTTTAGAAAGATAAGAACACATGAAAAGTGAGGGTTTCTAAAGCCCAATCCCGGGTATATCCCATCAGGAACAACCCCCAGCCGTTGGATCATTAATTAAAGAAACGAACGGCTTTGATTCGGGACTGAAATGTCCAATCTGGATCGCACACGGCCTGGCACACGCCCGTGTCCAGGGCCGTGTGCCTCATTCGCCGTCAAAATCGACGCGCCTGGAACAACACACGGGCATCGAACACGCCCGTGTTCGACCTGACACGCCCGTGTTCCACCTGACACGGCCGTGTGGCCGCCCGTGTACCCCCATCGATTTTCCCCGAAAACAACCCGAGCACTGCACGGGTTCTAGGACACGCCCGTGTCCTTGCCCGTATCACCTCAACACGCCTGGGCTCCAGGCCGTGTACACGGTCTCGACACTTTGTCGAGCGAAGATCGTCGACCTGACGACACGGCCTTGGACACGCCCGTGTCCTAGGCCGTGTGCCTTGTCTCGACACATCGTCAAGCAAAGTTCGTCGACTTCCCGGGATGAGTGTCGACACGGGTCGACACGCCCTGCGACACGCCCGTGTCGCAGGCCGTGTGCCAGGTCTCGACACTTCGTCGAGCGCAGAGTGTTGACTTCACGGGCTAAGTGTCGACACCGGTCGACACGCCCTGCGACACGCCCGTGTCGCAGGCCGTGTGCCCAGTCTCTACACAATGTCGAGAGTAAAATGTCGACTTCCCGGCTGAGTGTCGACACAAGCTTGACACGCCATGGGACACGCCCGTGTCCCAGACCGTGTGCCTGCAACCAGAACCCAAAACTGGCCCAAAACGTCTCCCCTCGCTCTTTTGAGTTTCGGGGCGTTATAACTCTCCCCCTCTTAAAAGAATTTCGTCCACGAAATTATATATAAAGGAAAGACATGTACAAAACCAAAATTTGTACCTGAGCGGAACAACTCCGGATACTCGTCAAGCATAATCTGCTCTCGCTCCCAAAGAGAGCTCCTCACGACCACAATTGACCCACCGGACCTTGACCATCCTGATCTCGTTATTGCGTAGCCGCTTGACCTCCGAGTCCTTAATCCGTACGGGCTTTACTTTTGTCGTCAACCCACTATAAACCGGTGCTCGATCGACCGCGATCACTCGCGTAGGCTCTGGCACTGCCTTCTGTAGCACCAAAATATGGGATACAACCAGTAGACCACTAAGCTCCACTGAAAGCTTCAATTGATAGGCCGCTTCACCAACCCGCTCCAGAACCTCAAACGGCCCAAGGTACCTCAGACTTAGCTTTTTCAATCACCGCACCCGCGAGACACCCTTGGACGGCTTGATCTTTAAGTACACATAGTCGCCCACGGCGAACTCCACGTTCCTGTGCTTGGCATTATAGTACTTCGCTTGCCGGTCCTGAGCGATAAGCAACCTCTCCCGAATGCTTCGCACCAACAAAGTAACATCCTCCACTTCGAATCGCTTACACAACTTGACTCACTCGTTTCCAGCTAGGACAACGGCGTGCGACATCTTCTACCATATAAAGATGGTCTTCCCATTGCTTTCCAAAGTCCAAGACACGCATGCAGAGCATGCTTTCCATAGTTCTATTGACCATCTCGGTCTGCCCATCCGTTTGCGGATGAAAGGCTGTGCTGAATTTTAACTTTGTCCCCAACATTTGCTGCACAAGCCTCCTACCATTGGACGTGAACCGCCCTTCTCGGTCACTCACGATGCTGCGGGGCACATCGTGAAGCCGTACTATATTATCCACATATAGTCTGGCCAACGTCTCCACCGGATCATCCTTCCTCTGCGGAATGAAATACGACACCTTTGTTAACTAATCTACGACCACCCGAATGGCGTCGTTTTCCCCTTTTTCAACCTTGGCAAACCGTGCACAAAGTCCATAGAGATGTCGTCGAATTTCCACTCCGGAATAGGCAAGGACTTAAGAAAACCTCCCGGCTTTTGGCACTCCGCCTTCACCAAGGCGCAAGTTTGGCACTTCGCTACGCATAGCGCCACATCTTTCTTCAAACCCGACCACTAAAAATAGTTTCTTTACATCGCGGTACATCTTCGTGCTCCCCGGGTGAATCGAGTACTTGGTATGGTGTGCCTCGTACAATAATTCCACCCGCAAATTGCCCACACTTGGGACGCATAGACGACCGTCTTTCCAACGCAATCCGTCCTCCACAACGAATTGGGAATTTGACCCATCCAGAGCTTCTACCACGAACTGCTTCATATGGACATCCACGTCCAAAGCCTGCTGAATCCGATCAGCCAGGTCATATTGGACTTCAGTCCAATTCAGTACTACTTCAGCACTTGATTGCCTATCCACACAAACAATCTCCAACGCCTCCCACTCCCGCACCAACCGCTCATCATGCATCGATAGCCAATTGGCTTGAGCTGGGGCTCGGCGACTCAACGCGTCAGCAACCGCATTCCCTTTATCAGGCACGTAGTGGATCTTGAATGTATAGTCTCCCAAGAACTCCATCCATCTACGCTGCCGCAAATTTAGATCCTTCTGACCAATTAGATACTTCACTCTCTTGTGACCGGCGTAGATATCCATCTTCACATCGTACAAATAATGCCTCCACAGCTTCAAGGCTAAACTCACGGTCGCTAACAGCAAGTCATGGACCGGATAGTTCCTCTCGTGCACTTTTGGCTATCTCGCGCCATAAGATATTACACTTACGTGTTGCAGTAGCACGCAACCCAAACCGCTGCCCGAAGCATCGCTATTAAATCTCATAGCCTTCGGTCCCACTCGGCGAAGTCAGCACAGGCGCCGTGGTCAACCGACATTTCAACTCCTCAAAAGCTCGCGCGCACTTCGGCGTCCAAAAGAACTTCTGCTCCTACCTCGTCAAAGTAGTGAGGGGTAACGCTATCCGCGAGAAGTTCTCTACGAAGCGCCTGTAATAACCGGCAAGCCCCCGAAAGCTCCGGACTCCTGCTACCGTAGAAAGCTCAGGCCACTCCCGCATCGCAACACTCTTCGCCGGTTCCACTGCAATACCTTCCTCACTCCCTATAGGACCGAGGACGCCACTGAGGATGACCAAAACTCGCACTTCGAGAACTTGGCATATAACTAATTCTTCCTTTGCGTCTCCAAAACCAAAAGAAGATGCTTGAAGTGATCTTCCTTACTCTACGAGTACACCAAAATATCGTCGACGAAGACGATCACAAAATGGTACAAGTACTCCCGGAAGGTCCTGTTCATCAAATCCATGAACACTGACGGCGCATTAGTCAGCCCAAACGGCATAACCGTAAACTCGTAGAGCCCGTATCCTGTACTGAACGTTATCTTAGGGATATCACTCTCCTTTATCTAATTTAGAGTACGTCGTTGGCCCGACCAACAGATCACAAAGATCATCGATCCTTGGGATTGGGTACTTGTTCTTTTCCGTCAACTTGTTGAGCTCCCGATAATTAATACATAACCTCAAGCTTCTGTCCTTCTTCTTAATAAAGAGGGTCGGTGCGCCTTTTCCTTAGGCGCTAGCCGATATGGAGAGCGTGACACAGACTTTGCACCTGGTACTAGCTCAAACATGAAATCTATCTCCCGTCGAGGCGGGGCTCCAGGAAGATCTCTAGGGAACACATCAGGGTATTCCAATACCACTGAAATATTAACCAATGCGGGCTTCGGCTTTACAACCTCCACTAGTGTACAGAACAGCTCTACACCAGCACGAACCGCCTTCACCACCTGAAGAGCAGACACCAACGTCTTGCTCGACCTCTTCGAGCTCGTAAGGGTCGTCTCACGACTTGCTTCCAGCTTGACTTCCCTGCTACCGCAATCTATATAGGCTTGCTGCTCCGAGAGCCAGTCCATGCCAACTACAACGTCCACCAACGGAAGTAATGACGCTTGCAGATCGTACTCCTGATTCCCAATCCAAAACTAAGTGCAACAAATTCTACCCGCGCACAATGAGCACCATTGGACTATAACACATCCAACTTATCTCTTACCATCGAAGGAGGTACTCCGACGCACAATATAATTCTTAATAAAGGAATGCGAAGCTCCCTAAATGAACGGTGCTCTCGCAGATAAAGTAAAGTCATAACAAGGCTTAGCACCAGCAGTTCTAAGCTAACATGCACAAGGGCGATAAGTGTTTAAGGCAAAACTATCTTTAAACCATACCTGTCGTCACGACGGCGTGCTTCCTCTAGGGTTTTAGGCACTCACGGGCATAATGCCCCGGCTCCCCATAGTTGTAACATGCTCCCGGGGTTTGGCTTTAGTTGCCCCCGAAGCACTGAAAGGAGGGACTAGACCCAAAGTCCTAGCCTTCTTGTACCACTTTCGATATACAGACTTTGAGGTGTTCGGCACTTTGAATGTCATTTCCTTTGCACTAACGTCCTTGACTGCTCCTGACATAGCTTTCTTACCCTTCCGAGCACCATTCCAACAGTCTCGGGCAAAGTGCCCTTTCTTTCCACAAGTATGACAAGTGTAAGTAGCTTTGCTAGTCGATTTCATAGCCCCTTTCTCCAGCATTCTGTCGGATGCAGCTCTTATGAGGTTTGTATAGTTCGATACCAAGGTCGCTGGCATCGGGAGGGTCTTCCTCAAATCTGCCTCCAAAGATCTAGCTGATTCCACCAAGCCTCGGAATCGCAATAACTTTGGTCCTAGCAGTAGAACTCGTAACTCGGCATGCAGGCCATTATAAAATCTATCGACTGTAGCTTGCTCGGTATCCAACTCAAAGCATGGGTAGCGACTTATCATAAGAAATGCTTGCAAATATTCCTCAACTGTGTGCGCTCCCTGCACTAAATGCATATTCAGCTGCTGCCCCGATGGTCTACCAAAGGTCATCTGCTGCATCACGCCCACCGACGTTGAAGCCATAACAGGGGCGCAGGGTTGTACATTCCCTCCAAGCTGTGCACCCGTCACAGCGAACACCGCTTCTACGATCCTTCTAATAGTTTCATACGAAGGAGGAGTCTCAAACACCTCACCGGGTGCACTATGCTCCTCAAAACCGGACATTCTGGCGGTCCAGCACCGCTTCCGGTCACCTATAGTGGTACAAAACACCGTTAAGCGACCAAATAAAATTGCAAACAGCAATTATAGGAACACGCAGGTTCCTCAAACACGTGTATTTTCATTCCTAAGTGGAGATTCATGGGTTCTTTTAGCGTTATAACGATGACGCACACAATGTGCTCACCACACCTTAAAAAGAATTCGTCCACGAATTCATTTTAAGCCCGACCAAAACCAGTAATCTGATACCAAATTGTAACACCCTCTATCCTTCGCATAGCATATAGTAATAGGTCCGGCCGGGGCCCGATGCCATATACTACAGACAGACTGGGTGGTTACTCATGGAAACCATTCAACCAATCATAACGTCCTACACAGAGCATTCTAGCGGAAGCAGTTTTATTAAAAGTTGCAATAAAGAACCCAGCACTAAAGCATGAATGTCCACTAATACCAAATAGGAATGTTACAAATACACCAGTACAAGCCTTAAGGCCTTACAAAAATTGTTCACTTCATATTACATATTTTACCAACCACGACACGCAGGCCGGTTATACATGAAATAAAATAGTAAACACTTCCATTAGGCCTTCTAGGGCCGGCTTCGCAAAATGGGCTTTAGCCCGCTATTGACCGCTTGGTCCAGCAGGACATGCAAGCAACAAACCACCGCACGGTGGGAAAACAAGGCAACGGTTAGCAATGCTGACCAAATTATAACGATCCCGCCCCCAGCTCGGGGCGGCGAAGCTCCTTCCCTGCATTTCATTAGCATAAGCGAGCAATAAATCAATATTCATTACATCACAGGCGTAGGCTCGTACAGCCACACACCCCGTGTACTTAGGGCACATTCTCGGTGAACACAGTCTAAGTCTGTCGACTCACCACCATCCCTTTGGACGACCAATTAATGAGCAGTTTGTCTTCCCGGCATGGGTCACGGTAATTAAAACCATAGACCGCCGAAGACTCTCATCTATGCCAACGGCTCTAATCCGAACGACATAGAACGGGTACGGTTCCATCTAACCCGTGCTCACAACGCAACGGTAATTTAAATCATATGCGCCCGCAACGGTAATTTAAACCATATGCGCAGGTCAAACTTCTCCCGAGTCCCGTTTTCATCACACAATTTCACATAACTTGGTCATGTTCAAGTTGGCTCTCAGGCCTCCATGTTGGCAAGATCACGCATCCGCCCAGTTTTCCGGGTGCACCTTAGGGTTAATCCCCAAGGCTCCCTGTTGCAATCTACCGTGTAGAAAACCCGAAAACACCAATAGCACGGAGTCTTCTCGGCATTTATGCAATGCAACATCACCGATCCAGACCAACATGTCCGGGTAGGCTTCACACATCATGCCTATGTCCGTTCTCGCTTATAGACTGTAAACAACGGGGACTTCACATATCTACCCGAAGGAACGCCTCCAACTCACCGCAAACTCGCGAGAGCGGACTTCCTATGCAAAGAAGGAGAGCTACTCATGCTCAAGAAGAGAATCATTACCCTTGCGTTATTCTTTGGCGCCATGGAAAAGTAAGCGGATGAAAATCACCGCACTCTCTTCGCCTCCGTGGATCCGGAGTCGGCTCGCGATTTGGAGCTTCGAAGCTCCTCCAATGGTCGGATCTAGCTTCTTATCCCTTCCTTGGCTCTCCTCTCTCTCTAAGCTGTAGAAAGATAAGAACTCATGAAAAGTGAGGGTTTCTAAGGCCCAATCCCGGGTATATCCCATCAGGAACAACCCCCAGTCGTTGGATCATCAATTAAAGAAACGAACGGCTTTGATTCGGGACTGAAATGTCCCATCTGGATCGTACACGGCCTGGCACACGCCCATGTCCAGGGCCGTGCGCCTCATTCGCCGTCAAAATCGACGCGCCTGGAACAACACACGGGCATCGAACACGCCCGTGTTCGACCTGACACGCCCGTGTTCCACCTGACACGGCCGTGTGGCCGGCGTGTACCCATCGATTTTCCCCGAAAATAACCGAGCACTGCACGGGTTCTAGGACACGCCCATGTCTTGCCTGTGTCACCTCAACACGCCTGGGCTCCAGGCCGTGTACACGGTCTCGACACTCGACACTTCGTCGAGCGAAGATCGTCGACCTGACGACACGGCTTGGACACGCCCGTGTCCTAGGCCGTGTGCCTTGTCTCGACGCATCGTCGAGCAAAGTTTGTCGACTTCCCGGGATGAGTGTCGACATGGGTCGACACGCCCTGCGACACGCCCGTGTCGCAGGATGTGTGCCAGGTCTCGACACTTCGTCGAGCGCAGAGTGTCGACTTCGCGGGCTAAGTGTCGACACGGGTCGACACGCCCTGCGACACACCCGTGTTGCAGGCCGTGTGCCCAGTCTCGACACAATGTCGAGAGTAAAATGTCGACTTCCCGGCTGAGTGTCGACACAAGCTTGACACGCCATGGGACACACCCGTGTCCCAGGCTGTGTGCCTGCAGCCAGAACCCATAACTGGCCCAAAACGTCCCCCGTCGCTCTTTTGAGTTTCGGGGCGTTACAATAGATTAGAAGAGACCCTCCCTTATCCTACGAAGAGTTGATCAAGAGGACTAAAAAGTATGTTCAGAGGGAGGCATCGAACTGTGGCTTTCTGGCCAGGCTCACAAGGGAGACTCAGGAAGAAGAAGGTGAAGAGGAGAAGACTTCAATGCGCGAGAGGAAGGAGGAACCGGAAGGCAGAAAGGGAGGAACCAAACAAGGAGGAGGAGGGAGGAGCCAAGGAGTATGAAAGAAGTTAGGAGGAAAGATCCGAGGAGGAGAGAGGTGAATATGCCCTTATTGGATCCAGAGCATAGGGAAGATGGGAGGAGGTATCAAGTTCCCTCCAATAGGCCACCGGGGAGGCCGATGGTGAGGCCTCAGTTCCAAGGTCATGAAAAAAGGTTCTTCCCAAAGAGGAGGAATGCCCGCCAGCAGGAAAGATAATAATAAGGAGGGCGTGCAAAAGGGATGACCATTCCCTATCAAGAGAATATGCATCTTCAAAGGAACTAGACAAGGAGGAACCAAGCGTAGGAGATCCCACTCTACTACGAGTTACGTCAAGTAGAGGGGCATGAGACCATATTTTGCCCGGACTTTTGGGAAGTGAGAAGGAGGTTGACAGGAGGGGAGGAGAGCAGCAAGAGGCCGGAAACCTTGGTGGGGCCAGCAGTATTCCAAGCTCCCGCACGAAAGAGGAATGAAGATGAGATCGACAGAGGAGGTCGTGGAGAAGTGGTCCAATGAGGAGGAGTAGTGTAACATCCCTACTTTTATTGGGCCACCAGAACCATAGTGGGCCCAATAAAAGTGACCTGAACCCTGCCCATGACCCGGTGGGAGATAACACTAAGCGGGAAATAAAGCTAGAGAACTCTGAATTGAGTTCTATCAGTCCCTGTGACCTCGTATAGTCAATGCGAGTGCATCAGAACTCGTTCAGTTGGACCACGAGGCCATATAGTGAATGTGACCATTCCTCGTAAAACACAACGAGAGCAGATTTTGGATATCGACCTAGAGAACTCCGAATTGAGCTCTGTCGATTCATGTGACCTCATATAACCTAGACAGGTGCATCGGAACCCGTCACGTCACAATCCGAGATCTAATGACAGTTTTACACACTTCGATCATTTAAGCGTGCTGCGACGCGCAAATTTTGGACTTTTGCCAAATGGACTTCGATTCAACCCCAGTCAATGGCGTTGGACTCGTGTTGTCAATACGAAGTCAATAGAAGTCGTCCCAATCAATTTCGACGATAATTGGTCAACTAGTGATCAAATCAAGCGTAGTCGTGTACCAAAAAGCGTGCGCACATCAATTACGACACGACACCCGAACTTTGACCCGACCTCGATTACTTGGACTCACTTTGACGTTGACCAGCAAGGGGGGCCCACCCTAGGGTTGACTTGGTCAAACCCACCCAAAAAACCTATTTTTTGGATTTTTCTCCAAGAAGGGGCCCACCTCCTCTCCAAGGGAGGATATCTCATGCCCCTCACTCTTTTTGGGCCCCCCAACCAGCATACATCCATTAGAAGTGGAGGCCCACCCTACCCCTCCTCTCCTCCCCTTTCCCCTCTCTTTCTCAAAAGGCCCAAGCCCATAAGGGCTTCATCCTTTTTCCCCACATGGGGGAAAATATAGGGCCTTCATCTGTCCTTGGACAGCTGAAGGGTGGGGATTAATCCCTCCCTGAGGAGCGATTAATCCCACCTTGCCCAAGGGAGGGGAGCTCCCACTCCCCAACCCTATAAAAGGCTACCCACCCCTCTCCTTCCCCAAGCCTCAGAGAAGCTCACCCCCCTGCCTGACCCCTGTCGGAGCTCAGGTGGCCGAAAAAAGCCAAGTTGAGTCCTCCTTCCCCCTCCACCACCACCACCACCAAGGCATGGCCGACCAGGCCGGCCCCTCCCGAGCCCACCAGACCCAGGTGGAACTTCTCTCCCTCCCCCTCCCCATTTGGACGTAATGCATGGATCTCCGGTGCCAGAGTGCCGCGGCGCCACCCGAGCCTTCTTCCAGGCCGGGTGGTGACCATGGAGGAGAGCTCCTCCCCCAGCGCCGGTGGTGGTGCTGGGAGGGTACTATACCACTGGGGGGGGGGCAGCGGTGGAGAGTGGTGGTGCCGCGGAAAATGTCATTCTGGCGGCACCCGTAAAATAGAGCATGGCTCTGTTTATTCCTGGCGGCGGCGGCCGGCGACGCGAGTGCGCGGACCACCACCAGGGAAGAGTCCGACCCCCGGCACGGCGGTCGGGGGTGGTGCAGTGAGCATTTAGCCACCCGAGAGGTGGGGTGGCACGGTGGCACGGTGGCACCAGGAGTAGGGCCACCGCCACCCCGAGCTCTCGGGATAGAAATTCCGGCGGCAGTTGGCGGCGCCAGGCCGCCGGACCACCTCCAGGGAATCGCCGGCCCCCGGCGAGTTGATCGGGGCCGGCGCCATCGTCTGCGGCTACCTGTCGGCGGTGGTGGAGGCCGCCCATCCTCTACACCGCCGGCGAGGAGCAGCAGCTGCCCGATCTGGTGATGAAGATCTGGCGGCTGAGATTTCATTAATCCCCGCCCCCGCCTCCGTTTTTGTGCCCCCACAGCGGATCCTTGGTCGATCCGCTGTGGGGAAGCGCTGGCCAATTTCCGTCCTGCTGCTCAATCTCAGTTGCAGGATCCCTGTGATCTGATAAATGCAGACCACTTTTCTTATCAGAAAATTCTAGAAATTTCTGGGCCAAATCTAGGCCCCTCGGGGAAACGTGACCAACATGAAAAATATTCCCCATGATGAGTGCTATCTTCACAAAATTTTTGAGATTTTTTTGATCTGTTTTGTTATTTTTAAAAGCCAAAATAAAATTTGCTTGACTAAATTAAATGCCCAAAACACCTTGGAAAATTATAAAAAAATTACTAGCCTGATTTTAGGCCCTTCCAAGAGTTGTATCAAAATTTGGGGTCATGAGAATAAGTTTTGATATTTTTCCTAAAATATTGAAGCTTAGGGTCGCGCACAGATCCTTTTTCCGCTCGTTTTCCCTAAAAGACGGAAATTGGAGTGCGCGACCACTCCTTATAATCAAACAAGTACTTTAAACTATTTTATCAACAAGAGCGACCGAGGCAAGCGACTAAGCTCTGAGATTTCGTAAAACCGTTGAGCGCCTCGACTCTCGAATGAATAGGGCACGCTCGGAAGATAAGAGAACGAGTGATGACTTGGAACTGTCCCTGACAACTAATAAGAATGTAACTCCTAGCCAACCCTTGATCTAATTAAGCCGTAATAATATGACGCAAACAAATTAATTGAATCTTAATAGTTGATTTAACCCAACAAAATCTCCCTTAAATCTCGATGGGATTGAACCTCCTGAATATGAGTGATTAGACTACTAACCATTTTTTTGTGTTTTCTCCAGTCTTATGCTGGTAAGCTTATTTTAGTATTTTCTATTCAGTACTACTCCAATCTCGTACTAGTCAAGCTTATTTCAGTACTTTCTATTCAGTACTACTCCAGTCTCGTACTGGTCAAACTTATTTCAGTCTTTCTATTCAATACTACTCTAGTCTCGTACTGGTCAAACTTATTTCGGTACTTTTTATTCAGTACTACTCCAGTCTCGTACTGGTCAAGCTTTTTCAGTACTTTCTACTCCAGTCTTGTACTGGTCACGCTTATTTCAGTACTTTCTATTCAGTACTACTCCAGTCTCGTACTGGTCAAGCTTATTTCAGTACTTTCTATTCAGTACTACTGCAGTCTCGTACTGGTCAAGCTTATTTCAGTACTTTCTATTCAGTACTACTCCAGTCTCGTACTGATCATGCTTATTTCAATACTTTCTATTTAGTACACACTGCGGTGGCACTCTCGAAACTTCATTGGATCACTCCGGATTTTCACTTAGACATCTCATTTACTATATTTCAAGTAACGATGGTAGGAGGATGGGACTGCATTGAAGAAGTTGATGAATGGCCACACGAAGATTGCCTGGTAGCAGCTCGTCGCATCTACGATGACGAAGCGGGACTTGATCAAGGTGCCACCGAGTGTTACAAATAGATCTACTCCTCCCTCACACCCTTCTTCTCTCTAGAGAAGCCAAAGAGGGGACCATCAGAAGCGTTCACCCTTCCTACTTCCACCTACAGCCTGTCGAACTTCTTTCTGAAGATGACGTTTACTGAGTTCTCATTGTCCATCAAGATCCGGTCGACAGTGTTTTTCTCCACTACTGCTTGAATTACAAGGGCATCATGAAAGAGATTCTCATTTCTTAACATTATTTCCACCGAGAAGGTGATCTCATCCAAGGGGGTGGTGCCTGAGAAGCGAGACGACGCTCTTGCGATAAATTTGATGGAGACTCCCCTTGTGGGAATCTCCTTGCCTGGCTCCCTCGTGGATCACCCCTACTACTTGTAGTGCGCCCCCCCAACCTTTTGCTCGGGTTGGGCCGGAGGGGTACTACCTGCCCAAGACGTCCACCCAGTGCTCTTAGAGGAAACGATCCAGCCTGTCCAAACACTAGATGGCTGCCTTGATCTGCTCGAATCATAATATTCACAACCCATCAAAGTATAGTGGAACCATTAATAGGAAACCTTTGCAAATATATATATAACATATCAATATCACAGAGGTTCTAGGGTCGAAGCCTAAGCGTTTAAATAAGCATGTGGGCTATACATATGCTACATATATCACTCATACTCTCTCTCTACGCCGCTTGCAGTACTCACGTTCTAAACTCCGGGGACGAGGGGTGCATCTGCTCGAGTAGTCTAGCTGTGCGTAATCTCCTGCGGCAGCGGGTCACTACGGTGCTCCACTTCCTGTGAATGGTTATTAAAATAATCGTTAGTCACAGAACTAAGTGGAAACAAATCTCCTCCTTGGATCCACATCCTAGGGACGAGCATGCACCCACCCAACAAAAGTAAATAGCTGAAGCAAGAGAGAGTTAACATAACATTTCATATATGAATAGCTATGAGCAATTATAAAAGAGTGCAGTATAACCGGAAAAAACAGCAGTAGTATAAATCGGTTATAACAAGGCTCTACTAGCTCATCAGCACATCAGGTTTTATATCCTGAACTCTAACGCAGACATTCACAGCCGTGCACACACCGCAGACATTCATAGTCGCGCACACACCGCAGACATTCATAACCAAGCACACACCACATGCATTCATAGCCGCACACACAAACCCTATGTCGACATAGTTTGGACCGTTTCTGTTCTAGCAGGGTAGCGAGCCCCGCGGGCCTCACCGATGTGGCCGTCGGTGATAGTGGTCAGTCCTGCCACTTCTGGGGGTGATCATAACGCACAACCCCAGGCCCTAACGTACAACCTTGTGTACTCTTGGATGTGAGCGACATCCGACGAATCGTTTTGGCTGACCAGCGGAGGAAAATCCGACGGGGAATAATATAACGACCGGTCACACCCGTGTTACTCATCTCTCTTTCGCCTTGAGTCGCCGACCTTCCCGCACCGGTACGAACGGTCTGCGGGAGGGACTGACCCGCCACTATTTCATCGCAAGCAATTTACAAACAATCAAACAAAATGCAAACAATATATACACCGTGTCTACGTCAGCCTGCCCTACTAGGCTTTAGACTTCGGGCGCCGGTACTTAGCTCTACTTTCGACAAGGAGCGTGGGAGCGCATTATTTGGGGCTAGACCTGGAGGACTACCTCAGCTCCGGTTATCCCCAACTAAGATTCGACAACTGCTCGTCAGAGCAAGACCCGGGATTGTAATAGTAAATTGCAATGAGAATAAGTGCGGTGCTTATGCTGCTTATTTAATGTGTTGGAATGAAATGTGACCAATACGAGACTGAAGTAGTACTAAATAGAAAGTACCGAAATAAGCTTAATCAGTACGAGACTGAAAACACTATAAGCTAGAGCCTAAGTTTAGGATTCAGACTCTCTTTGGGAGGCTAGCGGGCCTCTGGTGTTGGCGCAAATGCCTCAGAGTATTTGTTTTACCACCACCGACGACGTCTGCTCTCGTTTTTTTTGAGCAAAATAGTGAATTCTTTCCGTGACGAACCTAGACCCCTCCCGCCGGCGGCATTCGCTCTCTCACCGAAATGGCGAAATTTTTGCGTCCAAGTCCCAATTATAACCGGGACTCATTTAAGCTGTTGATAATTTTAAATATTATTTTAAATATGATATCTCTTGCTCCACCAACCATAGAAAAGTAAGGCCACACGATTTTCAGACAGCGGGATTAGATTTTAAAGCACTTCCCAACAACCAATCAATTTTTTTTTAAAATGACATCCTCACATAAAATAAAAAAAATATTAAAGTGTGATATATTTTATGTATGGGCGGAAATCAACTCCAATATTAAAAAATACTTCATAAATTATAATATATATTTAGATCAGCTCGCAAAATTGTTTGCATTGGACCGCCATTATTTCATAATAACAATTATAATATATTTAAATTATTAATTGCTCAAGCTTTATAGGAGATTTGTCGTATAATATTTGGTGATTTATAGAGTTAGTATATTGTAATATCGTAAGTGTCATGAGTAACAATAGTGTACTAGTACAATCGTACGATAGATATGAAGTACAATTTAAGTCTAATTCTTATGCATGAAAGTGTTAAATAAAACAATGACAGATGTACGTGTAACAAAAAAAAAAACACCATCTAAAAATAATCATTAATGCATGTTATATCTCAATAAATATATATACTAACACAATAGTGATGAAGTGAAAAATGTCACGGTTAGTTTCTATCTCTACAATACCAAGATTATAACAAGAGCACTAACTTATTTTTCTGGTTTTGTGCAGGATCAAAATGATTCACTAGAATAAAGTGTTTATCTTCACAATGCTCATACATATTTATCAGGAGGGCCACCGCCGCCGGTGGGCCACCGCCGCCGGTCGCCCGGCTGGCCAACCCCGCTACCATGACGGCCCATCGACGTGGACGACCTCCCCGCCGTCCGATCAGGGGGAGGCTCTCCTCACTGTTCGATCAGGAGGGTAACCACCCACTAACCCACCACTTTAGTGGTGGGGCCCACCATGATCCTCCACTAGAGGCTATAAAAGGACCCTAGGGGCTCTTCATTCTTCACCTTTTGGATGCCCGAAACTTTCTTCTTCTTCAGGTGAGAGCTCTCCTGCCTCCTCCGCCGGCGTCGGCCTCGAGTCGCCGTGAACCACCAACGGCCGCCCACTGCCACCAGCGCTCCACCACCGTGTAGCCAGCAGGAAAACGCCCAAGTCCCCGCAAGAGCCAATGGAGGAAGGTGATCGCAGGCAGCACGGGAACGCAACCAGAAGAGCCAGAGCACCGAGACCGTCCCACACATTCCAACGTCCAAGATACTCCCGCGACGTAGCCTGTTGCCCGCCGGGAGTCGTAGTCTCTCTCTCCCTAGCTGTAACGGGAGCGGCATGTCGCCACGATTCTCCAACACACTTAAACATCGAAATCTAGTGGAATTTGATCGGCACAGACCCGGTCACATGGTTTTTTATCCATTTAAGGGATTTTCCACGTCATCACATCTTATGTCAACTTTCTACTCTCATTGACTGTGTGCGCGCTCGACCTCCTCGTGAGCTAAGACGGTTCACAAAAATCCGGCTCGACCGGGGCATCGAGTTAGTCCGCAACAGTTTGGCGCCGTCTGTGGGAACACGATTCCCAGCATCCTTCGAAAGAGTTAGATCACCAGCTTAGCCGCTTCAAAGTCCTGCTCCAATGACAAAAAGAGGCGCCCACGCTGCTGAAAGAGTCATCCTCTGAGAACCCACCAAACCAGCACTCACCCACTCGCTAGCGAGCGTGCCAAAAGAGGCAAAAGCTGCGTACGCGACTGTTGACGCCCTAGAGAGACGCATCCGCCAAATGGAGAAACAATAGATCGAATTGTCCACTCTACTCAGAAGATTAGCGGCACCAGTCATCCCCCTGCCGCAGCCAAATTATCATCCGGCCCAAGAAGTTCCACAATAAGAGGAACAAGACATCGAGAGACAAGAAGAGCGACGTCAAGTTAAGCGCCTTAGAGACAATTGTTGTCGTGACCCTCGGGGGACTGGGGGGCAACGTCCATTTCAAGAACATCCCCCTTTGAGTACCGCCCGCACAGGCATGATGCACACGGTTCGGAAGGATCCGACATCACGCCTACTGAAAGCTTCTCAGCCATTCAAGCAAGCCGACGTACAACCACCAGGCAAACCCTCCGCTTCAACCAGACACTGCCCACACAAGGAGTATGATATAGAGAAGGAGTTCTCAAGCACAAATAACTCCCCCGCGCCCGTGACACCATTCCAGGAGATGCATGATCGCCACCTCGACAATCCTCATTACGAGGAGAATCCCGGAAGCAGGATGACACTCGATGCCTTGGCCACGAACCTGGGGCTGAGTAAACACCTGCCTAATTGCGGCTCATTTGGCTCCGGGACAGAACCAGACCCAAAAGACAATATTGAAATTCACAACTTCCGCGGAGCCGGCAACCCATTGACACACGTAGAATATTTCGAAGATGTCATGCATGCGCGCAACACTTTGGATCAATTAATGGTCCAGACGTTCCCGACAACATTGAAAGGGGAAGCTCGAGCCTGGGTTCATTCTTTACAGGAGGAAAGGATAAGCAACTACATTGAGCTCACAACTCTCTTTATCAAAAGGTTTGCCACAATCAGAGAGCCCTCACCAGAAAATCCAAGTCTAAATAAGGTCCAGAAAAGGAAGCTAGAGAACAATGGATACCTTGAGCACAAGTGAAACTGCAATCAGCAGAAGCTGCGCCAGCTTGCGGTGCTCAACGCCCCTCAAAGCACGATCTTTGAAGCGATTTGCGACCATCCCGCCTTGCACATGCCCAGACCGCTCGCACCCGGCCGAGGAGATTTGTCGAAATACTGCGAATACCACCAGGGACCAGGACACAACGCCAATGGGTGCAATCGACTGAAGAAAGAAATCAAGCGATTAACCAGTCTGGGGACGGTTGATCAATTTTTATCAAAAAAAGAGACCGCCTCCTAGTCAGGGCATGTGATGTATAACCGTCAGAATTAGCGAGCCATCCACCGAATTAAGACAAGTCCTAGTGGACAGGGAGCTGTGTGTTAATGTGCTGTTTTTATCCACATTACTCCAACTCAAACTGTCCACTGACAACCTTGAGCTAGCATCTGCCAGCATACGTGTTTCAGGGGACATACCGGTACCAGTCATGGGCACCATCACTCTCCCGATCAGTCTTGAAGAAGCATCTCGGCAGGCATACTATGACGTGCAGTTCGTAGTCATCCAAGCTGAGTCTGACTACACCGCAATACTCCAGCAATCGCTCATGGACGTCTTCCAATCCCGCTCCCGCCATTTTCATCGATGAGTCGTCTCCTTTTCCGCTCATTTACTTATTTAAAATTGTAAAAGCCGCGGGCTCAGGCTGGCGAGAACAATCTTTTTGCTATTTTATTAATACAATAGTTTGGTCGGATTGAGTACTTACATTCTCTGACATCACTCTTCATAACACTGTGGGGGCCTGCCCCACTCACGAAGAAGTCGCGAGCATCCTTCGTGCGACTAAGCCACGAGTAACCCTCGCGCGATACCGTGGGGGCCTGCCCCCTCACAAAGAAGCCGCGAGCATCCCTCGCGCAACTAAGCCGCGAGCAACCCTCGCGCAACACCGTGGGGGCCTGCCACCTCACGAAGAAGCCGCGAGTATCCCTCGCGCAACTAAGCCGCGAGCAACCCTCACGCAACACCGTGGGGGCCTGCACCCCTCACGAAGAAGCCGCGAGCAACCCTCGCACGACACTGTGGGGGCCTGCCACCCTCACGAAGAAGCCGCGAGCATCCCTCGCGCAACTAAGCCGCGAGCAACCCTCGCGCGACACTGTGGGGGCCTGCCCCCCTCACGAAGAAGCCGTGAGCATCCCTCGCGCAACTAAGCCGCGAGCAACCCTCGCGCGTCACCGTGGGGGCATGCCCCCCTCACGAAGAAGCCGCGAGCATCCCTTGCGCAACTAAGCCGCGAGCAACCCTCGTGCAACACCATGGGGGCCTGCCCCCCTCACGAAGAAGCCGCGAACATCCCTCGCGCAACTAAGCCGCGAGCAACCCGTGCACGACACCGTGGGGGCTTGCCCCCCTCACAAAGAAGTCACGAGCATCCCTCGCGCAACTAAGCCGCAAGCAACTCTCGCGCGACACTGTGGGGGCCTGCCCCCTCATGAAGAAGCCGCGAGCATCCCTCGCGCAACTAAGCCGTGAGCAACCCTCGCGTGACACCGTGGGGGGCTGCCCCACTCACGAAGAAGTCGCGAGCATCCATCACACAACTAAGCCGCGAGCAACCCTCGCACGACACCGTGGGGGCCTGCCGCCCTCACGAAGAAGCCGCGAGCATCCCTCGCGCAACTAAGCCGCGAGCAACCCTCGCGCAACACCGTGGGGGCCTGCCCCCTCACGAAGAAGCCACGAGCATCCCTCGCGCAACTAAGCCGTGAGCAACCCTCGCGCAACACCGTGGGGGCATGCCCCCCTCACGAAGAAGCCACGAGCATCCCCTGCGCAACTAAGCCGCGAGCAACCCTCGTGCAACACCATGGGAGTCTGTCCCCCTCACGAAGAAGCCGCGAGCATCCCTCGCGCAACTGAGCCACGAGCAACCCTTGCACGACACCGTGGGGGCCTGCCCCCCTCACAAAGAAGTCACGAGCATCCCTCGCGCAACTAAGCCGCGAGTAACCCTCGCGCGGCACTGTGGGGGCCTGGACCCCTCACGAAGAAGCCGCGAGCATCCCTCGCGCAACTAAGCCGTGAGCAACCCTCGTGTGACACCGCGGGGGGCTGCCCCACTCACGAAGAAGTCGCGAGCATCCATCACGCAACTAAGCCGCGAGCAACCCTCGCGCGACACCGTGGGGGCCTGCCGCCCTCACGAAGAAGCCGCGAGCATCGCTCGCGCAACTAAGCCGCGAGCAACCCTCGCGCAACACCGTGGGGGCCTGCCACCTCACGAAGAAGCCACAAGCATCCCTCGCGCAATTAAGCCGCGAGCAACCCTCGCGCGACATCGTGCGGGCCTGCTCCCCTCACGAAGAAGCTGTGAGCATCCCTCGCGCAACCCTCGCGGGACACCGTGGGGGCCTGTCTCCCTCATGAAAAAGCCGCGAGCATCCCTCGTGCAACTAAGCCGCGAGCAACCCTCGCGCGACACCGTGGGGTCCTTCCCCCCTCACGAAGAAGCCGCGAGCAACCCTCAGGCGACACCGTGGGGGCCTGCCCCCCTCACGGAGAAGCCGCGAGCATCCCTCGCACAACTAAACCGCGAGCAACCCTCACGCGATGCTGTGGGGGCCTGCCCCACTCACGAAGAAGTCGCCAACATCCCTCGCTCAACTAAGTCGCGAGCAACCCTCGCGCGACACAATGGGGGCCTTCCCCCCTCACGAAGAATCCGCGAGCATCTCTCGCGCAACTAAGCCGTGGGCAACCCTCGCGCAACACCGTGGAGGTCTACCCCCCCCCCCCCACACACACACACGAAGAAGCCGCGAGCATCCCTCGCGCAACTAAGCCGCGAGCAACCCTCGCGCGACACCGTGGGGGCCTGCCCCCCTCACGAAGAAGCCACGAGCATCCCTCGCACAACTAAGCCGCGAGCAATCCTCACGCAACACTGTAGGGGTCTGCCCCCTCACAAAGAAGCCGCGAGCATCCCTTGCGCAAGCTAAGCCGCAAGCAACCCTCGCGCAAACTAAGCGGCGAACATCCCTCACTCACTATGAGACACAAACCTAAGCTATGCAAGGTAAATAGCGAGTCAGTGCAAACAAACTACCAACTGACATAGAAACGATGATAATGTCATAACAAAGCAAAGCTGGAAAGATACAAGTACCATCAGCAACAACAACCAAGCCCAAACAAGGTGCAAAACAAAGTACAATCAAATGTAAGCATACAATGACAAAAGTACCACTACTCGTCTTCAGTATCAAAATGCTCATCCTCAGAGACATCTGCAAAACTGAAACCGGAGGTGTCACACCCCAGGCTCTTGCCAACAAAGCAAAAAGCCTTCAAGACACTTAGACACCGCGTCGGAGCGCCAACTCGCGTATATCATCCATATGAGGCTCCACCTCCTTGGACCAAATATCGTCACGAACCTCCTCCGCGATCAGGCTACGGTCTCGCATATAGTCCAGCGACTCCAAGTACTCTGCGAGCCCTGCAACCTTCAGCTCTGATGCATGGTCATTAGAGGACAGCGTCTCCACATGCGTCTTCGCCGCTCGAAGCTGAGTCTCGAAGCCTGAGACCTCCTCCCGCGCCTCCTGTAACTGTGCTCCCAAGATTGAAGACTCCTCCTTCGAATGCTTCAACATCTGAATGGTCCTCTCCACCAAAGTCTTCTCCACTTCCAAAGCCGCACGAGAATCCTCTAGCTCGGACTTCAGCTCCGAACCAACCCGGTGGAACCGCGCAATGTCCCTATCATGTTCCTCCATTAAAGAGGTGAGCGAACTCGTCGTCGGCCGAAGCTTCTCCTGAAGAGTAAGGTACCCATCCTTCAGGCTTACGTAATGATCATTCCAGGTCAATGCAATCTTCGCCTGGGTCTCTATCTGCACAAAAAAGAAAAGAGCAAAGTTAGCCTCCATAACAAAAGATGATAAGGGAAAAAAGCCTTGAGAACAAACCAAATCCATACTGCATCGCTCATCGCCCTTAAGGAAGAGGACATCCGCGAAGCAGCTACACCAACAGATGCCAGGGGGACTGGGGAAGTAAGTATCTGCATCTCAGGAGTCAAATCATGGCAAGCATCAAGGTCGCTAGGGGGCGCCGACACCGCTTTCCTCCTGCGGTCCCCTCCTCGAGAAGTCTCTGCTGGCCGTCCTGGGTCTGCCGAAATACCACATTGCACCAACCGCTTCTCCTCCGCATAAACATAAATGCTGAACAGACGATTGGCCAACTCGCGAGGCTCAGAAAAACAAGCACCGGGGAAAAATCCAGCTCCTTCCCCCTTACACGGCGGCAGCGATCGGGAAGCATAGCCCACACCTCAGGAAGACCCCATGAATTCTTGACGTATCCAAACAAAGTGTTGCCATGACGACGTTCTTTGCGGGCCTCAAACTCCAACCAGGCCTTGTTGTTGCGCAACTCCATCCGCTCGCCACCATCAGAACGAACATCGCACCAATCTCGAAATAGATCCAGGAAAACCGGCCTCCATGCTCGCGGAAGAAAGCAATTAAGCCCACAATCCGAGCAATTCCAGCCGAAACGAACTGGGAAATAGGCACCCCGCAAAACCTCAAGATCACAACCACCTCCTCGCACGGCGGAAAATGGAAACCGGACCTCAGAGAAACTTCGCAAATCGTCAGCCAGCCACGAGGTGGATTTTGAACCCGCTCCTCAGGGCGCGGGATCCTCACTTCCAAATCGGCAGAGAGCCTGTATTTCTTCCTCCAAATATCCACGCCATCTTCAGTCAAAGAAGAACGCAAACGCATCGGGCCGGAGGAGCGCTTCGAGACCTGCACAGGAAAAAAATCAAAAGTTTAGAATTACCTGAAGAACATGACCAAGCAACCCAAGTTGCACGCGAAAGAGGGCGCCCGCGCAAGCACACACATAGTAGGAGCATTGCACGCCACGCGACCCGCGCATACGCAGCCCGCACGCGCGCAAAACCCCACATGCGCGGCTTGCGCAGGCAGCCCGCCCGCGCCTGCGCGGCATGCGCGCCCGGCTTGCGCACGCGGCGTGCCCGCGCGCGTGGCCTGTGCGCGCGCAACCTGCTCGCGCACGCGGCATGCGCGCGCGGCTTGCACCCGCGGCCTGCACGCGCGCAACCTGCTCGCGCAGGTGGCCTGCTCGCGCGTGTAGCCAGCGCATGCGGCCTACACACGCGGCTTGCTCCCGC
The DNA here is from genome assembly GCA_039583875.1 of Platanthera guangdongensis. NCBI lineage: Eukaryota > Viridiplantae > Streptophyta > Magnoliopsida > Asparagales > Orchidaceae > Platanthera > Platanthera guangdongensis. Next base: position 121,786,858 of record CM077149.1, on the reverse strand, counting down.
GCGCAGCCTGCTCGCGCACACGCGCGACTCCCTCGTGCGCGCAGCCTGAGCCGCGCACGTCCAGGGCCGCGCCCAGCGCGCGCATGACTGGCCTCCGCGGGCGCGCAACGTCGGCGCGTGCAGCCTTCCCGCGCCGCCGACGCGTGTAAGCAGCGTAGATGCCGCCGCCTTCGCGTCAGTACGTCATCATCACCTGTCTAATTCCCCTCTGAATACCTTGGAAGTGCTGGCCACCGCTGCCTCAGCCCTCTCACCGGAAGCCGTCATGACAGCAAAAACCAAAAGAAATCTCTCCTCTCTCGCTCACTTCTCTCTCGGATAGCAGAGATTTGGGGGGCAATTAATGGGTTCCACCTTCATTTATTGGAGAGAACCACCACATGATCTCCCCCCCAAAATGGGTCATGGGTGGCCCACCCCCTCCATGAACTCTCATGAGGAGGAAATCATGGGGGTGGGGCCCGCCACTCACCCCATGGATGAAAACCGCCAACCAGGCGGCCAAACTGCCGCCGGCGACCGGCCTCCCGCCGGACTCACCGGGAGGGCGGCCGTGGCCGGCAGCCTGGCAGCCGGCGGCCCGGCCACGGCAGGCCGTCGGCCTAGCCACGGCGGTCCGCTGGCCTGGCCACGGCCGGCCCTCGGCAATACGCTGCTGCCGGCTGACCGCTCCCGCGGCCGGCCGGCCCAGCCGGACACCGCGGCCGGCCGCCCGGCCAGCCACCAGGCCGATGGCGGCCCGGCCGCGTCAGGCCAACGACCAAGCCCCTGGCCTCGCCGCGGTGGGTCGCCGGCCGGCCGGCCCTTAGCAGGCCGCCGCAGCCGGCCGCCTAGCCGGCGGCCCGGCCAAGGCAGGCCGCCGGCCAAGTCGTGGCAGGCAGCCAGCCTAGCCACGGCAGACCGCCGACCTAGCCGAGGCCGGCCCCCGGTGGGCCGTCGCCGCCGGCCGCCCGGCCGGCCAACGCCACCACCATGACGGCCCATCGCCGTGGACGACCTCCGTGCCGTCTGATCAGGGGGAAGCTCTCCTCACCGTTCGATCAGGAGGGTAACCACCCACTAACCCACCACTTTTGTGGTGGGGCCCGCCATGATCCTCCCCTGGAGTCTATAAAAGAACCCCTGGGGCTCTTCATTCTTCATCTTTTGGATGCCCGAAGCTTTCTTCTTCTTCTTCTTCTTCAGGTGAGAGCTCTCCTGCCTCCTCCCCCGGCGTCGGTCTCGAGTCGCCGTGAACCACCAGCGGCCGCCAACTGCCACCAGCGCTCCACCACCACGTAGCCAGCAGGAAAACGCCCAAGTCCCCGCAAGAGCCAAAGGAGGAAGGTGATCACAACCAGAAGAGCAAGAGCACCGAGACCGTCCCACGCATTCCAACGTCCAAGCTACTCCCGCGGCGTAGCCTGTTGCCCGCCGGGAGTCGTAGTCTCTCTCTCCCTAAGCTGTAACGGGAGCGACATGTCGCCCCGATTCTCCAACACACTGTAAACACCGAAATCTAGTGGAATTTGATCGGCACAAATCCGGTCACGTGGTTTTTTACCCATTTAAGGGGTTTTTCCATATCATCACATATTGTGTCAACTTTCTACTCTCATTGACTGTGTGCGCGCTCGACCGCCTCGTGAGCTAAGATGGTTCGAACAAATCTGGCTCGACCGAGACATCGAGTTAGTCCGCAACAAAATATATATATATACATATACATATATATACATATACATATATATATATATATATATATATATATATATATATATATATATATATATATATATATATATATATATATATATATATATATATATATATATATATATATATATATATATTCTCACTATCAATTTTATGATTTTTTTTGTATCCAAGATTTTCAAATCAATCGAAATCTACCTACATAGATAGATGAACTTTAACTTGTATGCATAACCGTACTCAAATCATTTTGGCTCAACGTTCTAATCTCTATATATGAACATGGGTCACGTGATATTGATTTCTCAAGTCATTCCTAGCATGTTAGACACAACATCACAAGTTACAACATGCAAGTTCTGAAATTTCTACATGAGTGCATTTTTTAAAGATGTGTGATAAGTGAGATATCATTATTCTAGCTATCTAAATCCTCACACACCTATAAACATATTAAACATACACTATCATATCTAGTAGCACTCAGTAGCTAAATCAATAGATTAGACACATCATGACAAAGACATGCAATGTAAACAGAGATTAACAATCCTAAATCAAACAGTGTACGCAACCTTTATGCTTTCAGTTATAGTCATGTCTTAAAACTAATGATCATATCATTTTTGTTGCTTTTTTTTTAATTTTGTTTTAGGTGAAATAAACAAACACAAACACTAAGCAAAAACATATTTTTATAATTTTGAGGTTTTATAGCTTTTTTAATTATTTTAGAATTTTGTTTACAAAACATAAATGTGCAGAAAGAGTAAATCAAAGCATTATATATATTTTTTTTCAAAATTTTGTTTACGAGATATAAATAAATAGAAAAAGTAAATAAAAAAAACAATGTTTTTCAAACAAAACACACTATCGTCGGCGATAGTGCTTATCGTCGGCGATAGTGCTTATCGTCGAGCGATATCAAACAGAGACTCGAATTTTTGGAAATAAAGCCCAGTTTTTTATGTTTATGATTTTTTTGGAAAATGTTTTATTGATGTAAACCCTCTTTAATGCAGCGAAAAATATAAAGAACTACAAAAAAATTACAGATTTATTCATTTAGCCTAGAGGTTCAAAATCCTCAATTCTAAGCGGAGCCTAGAGAAGCATGTGTTAGGAAGGCATTTAGTAAAGATGCCCGCAAGTTGTTCGTCTGTGCCAATGCAATTCAATCGTGTGTTTTCCTTCTTAATGTGATCTCGAATAAAGTGATGTCATACGTCTATGTGTTTCCAGCGAGAGTATTGCACCTGATTGTTCGTTAAGTCTATGACAGTCTTATTGTTGCACCTAAGTTCAACGCATTTGAATGAAAGACTGAAGTCTTCTAACGTTTGTGACAACCAAAGTGTTTGTGCGCAACAACTTCCTAAGTCAATATTTTTGGCCTCGACTGTGGAGAGGGCAACAGAATTCGGGTTCCTACTCGACCATGAAACTAGTGCAGATCCTAAGAAGTGGCATGTCCCACTAGTGCTTTTATGATCAAGAGAACGTTCGACATAATCAGAGTTGAAATAGCCATGGAGCATGAATGTGTCGATGTGGGGATATCATAGGCCTAAATTTGGTGTGCCTATAAAATACATAAAGATGTGTTTAACAGCTTTGAAGTGAGATTCTTTAGGATTAGCTTGATACCTAGCGCATAGATGCACCAAAAACATGATGTCGGGCCTAGATGCACTAAGATATAGTAGTTATCATATCATACCTTGATATATTGTTTGGTCCACCGAAATGCTACTATCATCTTTTCCTAATTTGAGTGATGCACTCATTAGAGTTTTAGTGTGTTTCAAATTCTCAAAACCAAATCGTTTAAACATATCGTTCATATATTTTGATTGACAAATAAAAATCACATTATCTCGTTGAGAAATTTGAAAACCTAAAAGTACTAGGGGTGCTACTCAGATCGGTTCGGTTCCACCCAAAATAAGGAACCAACCCATGTAAGGTCGGTTTCGTATTTTTGGAACTGGAACTGATCCACTGTTCTAAAATATAGAACTAGATTCGAGCTGAATAGTTTGGTTCGGTTCTAATTCGGTTCTCGGTGCTACTTGTAATCATTTGAAATATCAAATCAAATGAAACTTTATTTTAAAAAACCTAGTTCATTACAAGCTAGCAGCTAGTAACAGACAATCAAAAAGAAAAACATAGTTGCAACAAACAAATTTCTGATAGTAAAATGGCATACAATAGAGTATTTTTTTCATAAGCAATGCATATGTTAGTTATACTGAGGATATCAGTGGGATTTGACAATTGAGGACAACAACAGGTTGGGATGTATGAGTTATTTCAGGAGATCGAATGTTTGCAAGACAAGTATATGATTGTTATCCTCATTTCCAGGAACAAATATAAAGAGTTGTATGAGTTTTTGGAGGGCTGGGAGAGTGAGGCAATAACATCAGCTTGCTGGAATGAATTTCCTACAACAAATTTCAGTGGGAAAAGTCTCATTTAGATGGCTAGAATGATGGCGATTGCAAGTAGAGTGATTGAGTTTAGGAAATAATTGCTAGGAGAATCATGAGATGGGTATAGATGAGTTAGGCGAGTGAGATTTAATGTTCAGGGATTGGAAATGTAAGTAAAGTGAATATATAATGGTAATCAAATATGATTTTCTTAAACAAGTATTAGACATTCAGTTCTCAGGTACCTAACCGCAAGAACCGAGAACCTACCTGAAAGGTCGGTTCTTGTATTTTCAAGAACCATACCTGAACTGAGAACTATTAGAACCATCTTGAATTGATCTGTTCGGTTCCGAGTTGGTTCTCGGTTCTTCGATTCTTTTTGCGCACCACTAAGAAATTCATCAATTCTCCCAACAAACTCATTTCAAATTTATTTTGCACCACTTCTATAATTTAAGTACATAATTTTTTAATTGTGGCACCAAAAATAATATCATCAGCATATATTTGCAAAATCATTATATCAGAATCACTATGTTTTACAAATATCGTAGTATCCACACTCCCCATCCTAAATCCATGTTTTAAGAGAAAAGTCGTTAATCTATCATACAATACACGAGGTACTTGCTTTAGTCTATATAAGATTTTTATGAGTTTGTAGATATGATTTGAATGCTTACTATCTTTAAATCCAGGCGGTTGCTCAATGTACATCTCTTCTTTAATATATCAATTTAGAAACACATTTTTGATGTCCATTTGATGCAATTTTATTCTTTTAAAACTGACAAATGTTAAGAAAATCTTAATGAACTCAAGGAGAGCTACATGCGGAAAAGATTTCTCGAAATATACCTCTTCGATCTGTGAGTATCTCTGAGCAACCAACCTAGCCTTATTTCTTGTTATTCTAGACTCACCATCAAGCTTGTTTCTGTAGATCCATTTTCACCTATGACTGAATGGTTACTAGGGCGCTCCACTAATATCAATATCTTATTTTTCTCAAACTGATTTAGTTCCTCATTCAATGTCATAAACTAGGACTCACTATTTAACGCTTCAGAAATATTCTCGGGTTTTATTTCAGATATAAAACATAAATTTGAAAGTGATTCATGCAAGGTTGAACGGGACCTAATCTCATTGGATGTCTCTCTAGTTATTATTTCTCGTGGATGTTCTTTTGAAAATTTTAAATCGATTGGAGGCTTATATTCTTCTATAGGTTCTGTTTCATTTATTTTGTCATCTACCTTCACACTGCCCTCTCCTAATGGACTAGCACCATGATCATCTTCACTCGATCTAACGTCATTTTTAGAGTGTTTTTGTCAAAGTGCACATGTATGGATTCTTCAACAACCTAGGTTCTTCTATTATACACCCTATAAGTATGGCTAGTAGAAGAATATCCTAAAAATATGCTTAGGTCAGATTTTTTTATCAAATTTACCTAAATGATTCTTGGTGTTTAAGATAAAACGAGGGCAACCAGAAACTCTAAAATATGACATACTCGGCTTCTTTTCAAAATAAAGCTTACATGGAGTATGCTTAAGGATTGGGCGAAGCATGGTCCTATTTCTTACGTAGCATGTTATACTGACCACTTCAACACAGAAATAAGCTATATTAGGCAAGCATGGTGCGGCATAATTCTTGTTGTATCTGATTTTTTCCTTTCCACTACTTCATATTGATGTGGAGTGCGTGGAGCAGAAAACTTATGTCGAATGCCTAGATTGTTACAAAAATAAATAAAATTTTCATTTTCAAATTCTTCCCCATAGTCTGACCTTATGCATCTAATTTTTAATTCCAATTCACTTTGAATTCAAGTCCACGGGATGGAGAATTTAGTAAACGCGTCAGATTTATTTGCAAGAAAAGTAGTCCAACAACATAATGAATAATCGTCTATTAACACATCGTTTGCCTCCTAAACTACATGTACTAATAGGACCGAATAGATCCATGTGAATTAACAATTGTCGTCTAGAACTGGTAATGTCGTGTTTGCTTTTAAATGAAGATTTTGTGAAGTTGCCCTTTTGTCATGAAGCACATAAAGAAGTCAAACTACCGCTTAATTGTTAAAGTCCACTGATTAGCTTTTCTTATGATAGTCTGTCTATTAATTTACTTCCAAAATGACTAAGTCTCATATGCCAAAGTTTTAACTCATCATTTTTTTGCAACTAAATATTTTAAATTTGAGCAGGATAAATCATCAAACATGATAGTTTAAATGTTGTGTTTCCTAGGTGCGGTTAGCAATATATTGTGTGATTTAACATCAATGATTTTACACATGTTTGAAGAGGTTTCAAATAAATTTTTCAGACTTTTATCACATAGTTGACTAATGAATATTAAATTATGTTTTAAACCATCTACTAATAGTACATTTGAAATAGAAAAGTGTGTGTTACCTGTGGTGCCAACACCCAGAATTCTTCCTTTGATACTGTCTCCAAATTTTTCCATGCCTCCCCTTTCCTTTTCAGGCTAATGAACTTGTCTTCATCTCCCATTATGTGCTTGCAACACCCAGAGTTCAAGTCACATACGTTCCTATAGTCCTTAGCCTGCCAACACACCTAAAAAGAGGATGAGGGTAAAATTCTGGTTATCCAAGTTGTTCCACCCATAGTATAAATAGTCGACTTTGACATACATATTTGTGATATTTTAGCTAATCTTTTTTCAAGCGCGAGCCAAAAGTGTGACCAAACTTATTATATTTGGCACACTTAATGTATGTGGTGGATGTCACCTTTTGCGTTCTATTTGGGCTCATGATGGAAGATGGAAACAAGCTTCTTGTTTTATTATAGTTCATTTTATTTTTCTGAACTTCTTGTTCGGATTTGCTAGAGAAGAGCTATCATCGACGATAGTGATATCGTCGGGCGATAGCTTCACATGTTTGTATCCCAAACCAAACTTTGCAGATCTCTGACACTGATTGCCCAACAACATATTCAGTTATTTTTGGCCTATTCAAAATTTTTGGATGGCACAGTTCAGGTCATAGATCTTTGCCTTCAACACAGTGTTTTCCATGACGAACATCACACACCGGTTTGCAAACTATTTCTTCCCATCTTTAATGTGTCGTGGAGAGATCTGAAGTCTTTTCTCCAAGGTCTTCCTCTCTTTGTAAGAATTTCAACTCTAGAGGAAGTCTTGGAGAGGCTTTCTTTAAGTTCATTTATCGGGCCCAAAGAGTGAAAGCACTCTCGGCACTTGACCTTCTCTTTTTCACATTTGACAAGTTCATTATTAAGGCATTTCATATTCTTTTTCATTTGTTTGTTTTCAAATTTTAAAATACTATTTTCATCAAGCAAGTCATCTAATTTATCACATAAATTTTCATATAAATCATAAAGCTCATTATAAGTGGGAGGGGTTACCTTAGTGTCGTTATGGACACTAGATTTACCGCCAGACTCGCTTTTGTTGAATTTTCTCAAAGTGGTCAGCAAGATAGCTCAAAGCCAAATTAATATTCTCGGCACTACCCAGTTCACACTTTGATCTAGCGGAAAACCAGGGAATAAGCTCAACACACCAAGCACATGGAAGAACAAGCAGATCTTATATTCATTAAACTTTTTTACAAGATGAGGTATACATAGCGAGACATGATTTCGCTAATACAATCAGCTGTAACAGAAAGCACAAAAACAAGCCGGGCGGACAGCACTGGAAACCGCCGAGACCGCCGAAGTTGCCAAGTCCGTCGAAGCCGCCCGAGCTGAAGCTGCAACACGCCGAATAGACACGGAGTCCGCCGAAGCCGCGAGGCCGCGCGGACACACCGTTATTTGCCTACTGCCGAGGAACTGAGGAACAGACCGCCTACCCGCCTGAGACTGGCGGACAGGTTATTTGAACTTGCAAAGTTGAAGCAGAGAACTGACAAGCCGCAGAGCGACCTGCTGAAACCGCAGAGACCGCACACTTCCAAGTACTTGACCGAAGTCAAAGCCAAACTCCCGGCTCCTTGAAGCTAGCCGCGCGACCTGCACACAACAAACAGTTAACTCTGATTTAATCAGCGCGAACAGAAAACTGAGACCGCAGCATTTTGACAAGCCCCACTAACTGTTCACTCTGTTACTGTAGACGTGCCAGGGGGTCCTATTTATAGGCGAGGTGAGGAGTGTGGTCACCGCCCTAGTGGATAAAGACACCGCCCCAGCCCGCGCGCTAACAAACACCCGTCCGCTGAGTCCACAAGGACTTAGCCGGATTCCAAGGAATAACCCGCCAGGAGCAAGGCAAGATCTCAACAAGGCGGACTTGCCTCACACTATGCAGACTAGGTATAGTCCGCACAGTCCGCACAGTTCGCAGAGTACGCAACATTACCATATGGACAACCACAACCCCTTCTGTAACACCCCCTATCCGTCGCATAGCATATAGCAGTAGGTCCGGTCGGGGCCCGACGCCATATACCACAGACAGACCGGGTGATTACGTATGGAAACCATTCAACCAATCTCAACGTCCTACACAGAGCATTCTAGCGAAAGCAGTTTATAAGTTGTAAACAAGAACCCAGCATTAGAGCACGAATGTCCACTATTACAAAATTAGGAATGTATACAAAATACCCAAAATCGGCCTTAGGGCCTTACAGAATGTTTCACTTGTCTGTTACATGATTTACAAACCACGGCACGCAGGCCGGTCATACATGAATAAAACAATAAACATTTCCATTTGGGCCTTCGAGGGCCGGCTTCGCAAAAAGGGCTTTAACCCGCTATTGACCGCTTGGTCCAGCTGCACCTGCAAACAACAAACCACCGCACGGTGGCAAAACAAGGCAACGGTCAGCAATGCTGACCAAATTATAACGATCCCGCACCCAACTCGGGGCGGCGATGCTCCTTCCCTGCATTTCATTAGCATAAGCGAGCAATTTATATAACCATAGCCATTTCATCACAGGCGTTGGCTCGCACGGCCACACGCCCCGTGCACTCAGGGCACATTCTCGGTGAACCGGTCCATGTCGCGTCAATTTAAGCCACCAACATTCCGGACTCACCACCGCCAACAGACGGCCAAACCTATGAGCAATTCGTCTTCCTGGCATTGGTCACGTCAATTTAAGCCATTGACCGCCGAAGACTCACATCTATGCCAACGGCGAGTGCCATGTAACTTTAGGTCTCTCTAACCCGAACGACACAGAGCGGGTACGGCTCCATCTAACCCGTGCTCACATCGCAACGGCAATTTAAGCCATTAACATTCCGGACTCACCACCGCCACTTAGACGGCCATTCCTATGAGCAATTCGTCTTCCTGGCATTGGTCACGTCAATTTAAGCCATTGACCGCCGAAGACTCACATCTATGCCAACGGCGAGTGCCATGTAACTTTAGGTCTCTCTAACCCAAACGACACAGAGCGGGTACGGCTCCATCTAACCCGTGCTCACATCGCAACGGCAATTTAAGCCATTTGCGCGGGTCAAACTTTCACCGAGTCTCATTCTAACACAAGTCACATAACCCCGTTATATTCAAGTTGGCTCTCAGGCCATCAAGATGGCAAGATCTCGTATCCGCCCAGTTTTCCGGGTGCATCTTTGGGTTAGTCCCCAAGGCTCCCTGCTGCAATCTACCGCGTAGAAAACCCGAAAAACAAACCATAGCACGGAGTCTTCTCCGGCCTTATGCAATGCAACATCACCGATCCAGACTAACATGTCCGGGTAGGCTTCACACAAAATGCCTACGTCCGTTCTCGCATACGGACTCTAAACAACGGGGACTTTACATATCTACCCGAAGGAACGCCTCCAACTCTCCGCAAACTCGCGAGAGCGGGCTTCCTATGCTAAGAAAAGGAGCGATTCATGCTCAAGATGAGGATCGTTACCCTTGAGTTCCTCTTTGACGCCATCGAAAAGTAATCGGATAGAAATCACCGCACTTGCGTTGCCTCCGTGGATCCGGAGTCGGCTTGCGATTCGGAGCTCCGAAGCTCCTCCAATGGCGGATCTAGCTCTTCTTCTTCCAATGGCTCTCTTCTTTCTCCAAGGGTTTGGAGAGATGAAAAGGGTAAGAAAGTGATGGATTTTCTAAGTCAAACCCGGGTATATCCTCTCAGGAACCATCCCCAGCCGTTGGATCTCAACCTAAGAAAACGAACGGCTTTGATTCGGGGCTGAAATGCCCAATCTAGACCGAACACGGCCTGGCACACGCCCGTGTCCAGGGCCGTGTGCCGCATTCGCCGTCAAAATCGAATCTCCTGGAACCTCACACGGGTATCGAACACGCCCGTGTTCGAGCTGACACGCCCGTGTTCCACGTGACACGGCCGTGTAGCCGGCCGTGTACCCCATGATTTTCCCCCATTTTCAACCCGAGCACTGCACGGGTTCTAGGACACGCCCGTGTCCTTGCCCGTGTCATATTGACACGCCTGGACCCCAGGCCGTGTACATGGGACATTTCGTCGAGGGAAGATCGACGACTTGATGACACGGCCTTGGACACGCCCGTGTCCTAGGCCGTGTGCCTTGTCTCGACGATCGTCGAGTGAATCTCGACGACTCCTCGGAACGACCGTCGACACGGGTCGACACGCCCTACGACACGCCCGTGTCGCAGGCCGTGTGCCCATTCTCGACGAATCGTCAGTATAACTCGACGACTTCACGGCTAAGTGTCGACACGGGTCGACACGCCCTGCGACACGCCCGTGTCGCAGGCCGTGTGCCCATTCTCGACGAATCGTCGAGTATAACTCGACGACTTCGCGGCTAAGTGTCGACACACGTTTGACACGCCATGGGACACGCCCGTGTCCCAGGCCGTGTGCCTTCTGCCAGAACCCAAACTGGCCCAAAACGTCCCCCTTTGCTCCTTTGAGTTTCGGGGCGTTACAACTCTCCCCCTCTTAAAAGAATTTCGCCCACGAAATTACATAAAGGAAAGATATACTAAAACAACATTTGTACCTGAGCGGAATAACTCCGGATACTCGTCAAGCATAGTCTGCTCTCGCTCCCAAGAGAGCTCCTCACGACCGCAATTGTCCCACCGGACTTTGACCATCCTGATCTCTTTATTGCGTAGCCGCTTGACCTCCGAGTCCTCAATCCGCACGGGCTTGACCTTTGTCGTTAGCCCACTTTCCACCGGCACTTGATCGACCGTGATCACTTGCGTAGGCTCTTGCACCGCCTTCCGAAGCACCGAAATGTGGAATACATCGTGTAAACCACTTAGCTCCACTGAAAGCTTCAACCTATAGGCCGCTTCTCCAACTCGCTCCAGAACCTCAAACGGTCCAAGGTACCTCGGGCTTAGCTTTTTCAATCGTCGCACCCGCGAGACACCCTTGAACGGCTTGATCTTTAAGTATACATAATCGCCCACAGCGAACTCCACGTTCCTGTGCTTGGCATTATAGTACTTTGCTTGCCGGTCCTGAGCGATAAGCAACCTCTCCCGAATGGTTCTTACCAAGGAAGTAGCATCCTCCACTTCCGATCGCTTATACAACTTTGACTCGCCCGTTTCTAACCAAGACAACGGCGTGCGACATTTCCTACCATAAAGGGCCTCGAAGGGCGTCATCTGAATACTTGCTTGGTAGCTATTGTTGTATGCGAACTCCACCAAATATAGGTGGTCTTCCCATCGCTTTCCGAAATCCAAGACACACATGCGAAGCATGTCTTCCATGGTTCTATTAACTCTCTCAGTCTGCCCATCCGTTTGTGGATGGAAGGCTGTGCTGAACTTCAACTTAGTTCCCAACATTTGCTGCACAAGCCTCCAGTCATTGGACGTGAACCGCCCATCTCGGTCACTCACGATGCTGCGGGGCACACCATGAAGTCGTACTATGTTATCCACATATAGCTTTGCCAGCTTCTCCACCGGATCATCCTTCCTATGCGGAATAAAATGTGACACCTTCGTTAATCGATCAACAACCACCCAAATGGCGTCGTTCCCCTTTTGCGACCTTGGCAAACCGTGCACAAAGTCCATAGAGATGTCGTCGAATTTGCACTCCGGAATAGGCAAGGACTTAAGAAATCCTCCCGGCTTTTGGCACTCCGCCTTTACCAAGGCGCAAGTTTGGCACTTTGCTACGTATAGCGCCACATCCTTCTTTAAGCCCGGCCACCAAAACAGTTTCTTTGCATCACGGTACATCTTCGTGCTCCCCGGGTGAATCGAGTACTTGGTATGGTGCGCCTCGTACAACAACTCCACCCGTAAATTGCCCACACTTGGGACGCACAGACGACCGTCTTTCCAAAGCAATCTGTCCTCCACGACGAATTGGGAATTTGACCCATCCAGAGCCTCTATCATGAACTGCTTCATATGAGCATCCATATCCAAAGCCTGCCGAATCCGATCAGCCAGGTCATATTGGACTTCAGTCCAATTCAGAACTGCTTCAGCACTTGATTGCTTATCCACACAAACAATCTCCAACGCCTCCAACTCCCGCACCAACCGCTCATCATGCACCGATAGCCAATTGGCTTGAGCTGGGGCTCGGCGACTCAACGCGTCCGCAACCGCATTCCTTTTGCCAGGCACGTAGTGGATCTTGAATGTATAGTCCCCCAGGAACTCCATCCACCTACGCTGCCGCATATTCAGATCTTTCTGATCTATCAGGTACTTCAGGCTCTTGTGATCGGTGTAGATATCAATCTTCACACCGTACAAATGGTGTCTCCACAGCTTCAAGGCAAAAATCACGGCCGCTAACTCCAAGTCATGGACCGGATAATTCCTCTCGTGCACTTTTAGCTGTCTCGAGCCATAAGCTATCACGCTTCCGTGCTGCAGTAGCACACAACCCAAACCGCTGCCTGAAGCATCGCTATATATCTCATAGCCTTCGGTCCCCACCGACGAACTCAGCACAGGCGCCGTGGTCAACCGACACTTCAACTCCTCAAAAGCTCGCGCGCATTCCGGCATCCAAACGAACTTATGCTCCTTCCTCGTCAAAGTAGTGAGAGGTAACGCTATCCGCGAGAAGTTCTCTCCGAAGCGCCTATAATAGCCGGCAAGCCCCAAAAAGCTCCGGACTTCTGCTACCGTAGCAAGCTCAGGCCACTCCCGTATCACAACAATCTTCGTCGGATCCACAGCAATACCCTCTCCACTCACTATATGCCCGAGGAACGCTACTGAGGATAGCCAAAACTCGCACTTCGAGAACTTGGCATACAACTGGTTTCTCCTGAGTGTCTCCAACACCAAATGGAGATGCTTGAAGTGATCTTCCTCACTTTGCGAGTACACCAAAATATCATCGATGAAGACGATCACGAAATGGTCCAAGTACTCCCTGAACGTCCTGTTCATCAAATCCATGAATACTGACGGCGCATTAGTCAGCCCAAACGGCATGACCGTAAACTCATAATGCCCGTATCTCGTACTAAACGCTGTCTTCGGGATATCACTCTCCCTTATCCGCAGCTGATAGTATCCAGACTTGAGATCTAACTTCGAGTACACCGTCGACCCGACTAACTGATCAAAGAGATCATCAATCCGGGGGATCGGGTACTTATTCTTTTCAGTCAGCTTGTTTAGCTCTCGATAATCAATACATAACCTCAAGCTTCCGTCCTTCTTCTTAACAAAGAGGACCGGTGCGCTCCAAAGTGAAGAACTCGGGCGCACATACCCTTGCTCCAACAACTCTTGCAGTTGAACTTTCAGCTCCGCCATTTCCTTAGGCGCTAGCCGATACGGAGATCGTGACACAGGCTTTGCACCTGGCACTAGCTCGATAGTAAAATCTATCTCCCGTTGAGGCGGGGCTCCAGGAAGATCTGCGGGGAACACATCAGGGTATTCCGATACCACTGAAATACAATCCAAAGCGGGCTTCGGTTTTGCAACCTCCACTAGTGTAAAGAACAGTTCTGCTCCGGCACGAACCGCCTTCACCACTTGAAGAGCAGACATCAACGTCTTGCTCGACCCCTTTAAGCCCGTAAAAGTCGTCTCACGACTTGCTCCCAGCTTGACTTCCTTGCTACCGCAATCTATATGGGCCTGCTGCTCCGCAAGCCAGTCCATGCCAAATATGACGTCGAACTCCACTAACGGAAGTAAAGACGCCCGCAGGTCGAACTCCTGCTCCCCAATATGAATCTTAACATCGCAGATCCTAACCGCTCGCATCGAACACCCATTGGGCAACAACACATCCAACTTATCCTTTGCCATCGAAGAAGGGACTCCGATGCGTGATATAAATCCTTCGGACAAGAAGGAGTGTGAAGCTCCCGTATCGAAGAGTGCTCGTGCCGGATTTTCACAAATCAATACAAATCCTAAACAAGCAGTGGTAAGGTAACATATACATAACAAGCATATAAAAAAATTGACTTGCTATAAATTAAACCGTACCTGTCACCACATCAGCTTGTTTAATGGCCTCCTGTTGGCCAAGATTGTAGACCCTTGGTTGGGCCGGAGCATAGTGGGATGCGGTCGACTCCACCGCCTTTCCCTTTTCTTCATAAGTGGCTCCCGGCCTCCTCTCGGACTTAGGACGTCCGCTCCAACAATCTCGGGCGAAATGCCCCGTCTTTCCACATGTAAAACACGCACCCGGGGTCCGACCCGTAGTCGCCCCAGAAGCGCCAGAAGGAGCTGGACCCGAAGTCTTATGCTTCTTGAAAGTTCTCCGATAGCCGGACTTTGAAGTAGTCGGCACTCTGAACTCAGATTTCTTTTCACTCAAGCTTTTCTTCGCTTGCACGCTCTTCATGTCCTTCTCCAAGGACCGGGCAGTATTGACCAAGGTTAAATAACCCTGCGTCATCGGCCCCGACAGTAATAATCTCAGCTCAACCCTCAGGCCTTCATAGAAGCGATTAGTCTTGCGCTCCTCATCCATGATGATGGAGCTAGCATAACGACTCAAATGCGTAAACTCGTGGAGATATTCATCCACTCTCCTCTCACCCTGCACCAACTTCAGGAACTCATTCTCCATTGAAATCCTCTGAGTAGAAGGGAGGTATCTTGCCAAGAACAATCCCGAGAACTCTTCCATCGGAACGTCTATCAGTTGTCTACCTCTCAGATGATGCAGCTCCAAACCTTCCCACCACATCCTCGCTTCACCGTCCAGCAGGAACGTAGCAATGGTGGTCATCTGCCACTCCTCCGTCTCCGTCGCTGTCATGACTCTCTTCACCCTAGAGAGCCAGTCTTCAGCCTGAGATGGGGTTCCCAACCCCAAGAATAACGGAGGGTTAAAGCTCATTACATGCTTCAATTGCCTCTCAGTTGCCCTCCTTGGCACTATTGGTTCTGCAACCACTTGCTCCACCCTCCTCGGCTCAGCCTCTTGAAGAGGTACTTGCTCCATCACAGGAGCGGGCTGCTGCGCTTGCCTTCCAGGCTGCGCATTAATCACGGCCAACACCGCTTCAGCCACCAGTCGAATATTCTCAGCCGACAGAGGTGTTGCGGGAGCAACATCCGGTGCACTACTAGCCTCAGAAACTCGGCGTTCTGACGGCCCAACACCACTTCTGGTCACCTATAGTGGTACAAAACACCGTTAAGCGACCACATAACATTGCAAACAGCAATTATAGGAACACGCAGGTTCCTCAAACACGAGTATTTTCATTCCTAAGTGGACATTCATGGGTTCTTTTACCATTATAATGATGATGCACACAATGTGCTCACCACCCCTTAAAAAGAATTCGGCCACGAATTCAGTTTAAGCCCGACCAAAACCAGTAGTCTGATACCAAATTGTAACACCCCCTATCCGTCGCATAGCATATAACAGTAGGTCCGGCCGGGGCCCGACGCCATATACCACAGACAGACCGGGTGGTTACGTATGGAAACCATCCAACCAATCTCAACGTCCTACACAGAGCATTCTAGCGGAAGCAGTTTATAAGTTGTAAACAAGAACCCAGCATTAGAGCACGAATGTCCACTATTACAAAATTAGAAATGTATACAAAATACCCAAAATCGGCCTTAGGGCCTTACAGAATGTTTCACTTGTCTGTTACATGATTTACAAACCACGGCACGCAGGCCGGTCATACATGAATAAAGCAATAAACATTTCCATTTGGGCCTTCGAGGGCCGGCTTCGCAAAAAGGGCTTTAGCCCGCTATTGACCGCTTGGTCCACCTGCACCTGCAAACAACAAACCACCGCACGGTGGCAAAACAAGGCAACGGTCAGCAATGCTGACCAAATTATAACGATCCCGCCCCCAACTCGGGGCGGCGATGCTCCTTCCCTGCATTTCATTAGCATAAGCGAGCAATTTATATAACCATAGCCATTTCATCACAGGCGTTGGCTCGCACGTCCACACGCCCCGTGCACTCAGGGCACATTCTCGGTGAACCGGTCCATGTCGCGTCAATTTAAGCCACCAACATTCCGGACTCACCACCGCCAACAGACGGCCAAACCTATGAGCAATTCGTCTTCCTGGCATTGGTCACGTCAATTTAAGCCATTGACCGCCGAAGACTCACATCTATGCCAACGGCGAGTGCCATGTAACTTTAGGTCTCTCTAACCCGAACGACACAGAGCGGGTACGGATCCATCTAACCCGTGCTCACATCGCAACGACAATTTAATCCATTAACATTCCGGACTCACCACCGCCACTTAGACGGCCATTCCTATGAGCAATTCGTCTTCCTGGCATTGGTCACGTCAATTTAAGCCATTGACCGCCGAAGACTCACATCTATGCCAACGGCGAGTGCCATGTAACTTTAGGTCTCTCTAACCCGAACGACACAGAGCGGGTACGGCTCCATCTAACCCGTGCTCACATCGCAACGACAATTTAAGCCATTTGCGCGGGTCAAACTTTCACCGAGTCCCATTCTAACACAAGTCACATAACCCCGTTATGTTCAAGTTGGCTCTCAGGCCACCAAGATGGCAAGATCTCGTATCCGCCCAGTTTTCCGGGTGCACCTTTGGGTTAGTCCCCAAGGCTCCCTGCTGCAATCTACCGCGTAGAAAACCCGAAAAACAAACCATAGCACGGAGTCTTCTCCGGCCTTATGCAATGCAACATCACCGATCCAGACTAACATGTCCGGGTAGGCTTCACACAAAATGCCTACGTCCGTTCTCGCATACGGACTCTAAACAACGGGGACTTTACATATCTACCCGAAGGAACGCCTCCAACTCTCCGCAAACTCGCGAGAGCGGGCTTCCTATGCTAAGAAAAGGAGCGATTCATGCTCAAGATGAGGATCGTTACCCTTGAGTTCCTCTTTGGCGCCATCAAAAAGTAATCGGATAGAAATCACCGCACTTGTGTTGCCTCCGTGGATCCGGAGTCGGCTTGCGATTCGGAGCTCCGAAGCTCCTCCAATGGCGGATCTAGCTCTTCTTCTTCCAATGGCTCTCTTCTTTCTCCAAGGGTTTGGAGAGATGAAAAGGGTAAGAAAGTGATGGATTTTCTAAGTCAAACCCGGGTATATCCTCTCAGGAACCATCCCCAGCCGTTGGATCTCAACCTAAGAAAACGAACGGCTTTGATTCGGGGCTGAAATGCCCAATCTGGACCGAACACGGCCTGACACACGCCGTCAAAATCGAATCTCCTGGAACCTCACACGGGTATCGAACACGCCCGTGTTCGAGCTGACACGCCCGTGTTCCACGTGACACGGCCGTGTAGCCGGCCGTGTACCCCATGATTTTCCCTCATTTTCAACCCGAGCACTGCACGGGTTCTAGGACACGCCCGTGTCCTTGCCCGTGTCATATTGACACGCCTGGACCCCAGGCCGTGTACACGGGACATTTCGTCGAGGGAAGATCGACGACTTGATGACACGGCCTTGGACACGCCCGTGTCCTAGGCTGTGTGCCTTGTCTCGACGATCGTCGAGTGAATCTCGACGACTCCCCGGAACGACCGTCGACACGGGTCGACACGCCCTACGACACGCCCGTGTCGCAGGCCGTGTGCCCATTCTCGACGAATCGTCGAGTATAACTCGACGACTTCACGGCTAAGTGTCGACACGGGTCGACACGCCCTGCGACACGCCCGTGTCGCAGGCCGTGTGCCCATTCTCGACGAATCGTCGAGTATAACTCGACGACTTCGCGGCTAAGTGTCGACACACGTTTGACACGCCCTGGGACACGCCCGTGTCCCAGGCCGTGTGCCTTCTGCCAGAACCCAAACTGGCCCAAAACGTCCTCCTTTGCTCCTTTGAGTTTCGGGGCGTTACACCTTCAGCAACAGTACACACACTAGAGAGGCAGTCCGCATAGTACAAGACCAAGCCTCCATCTGCCAGAAGCCCATGACCAAAGGCAGGGTTAGCAACTGTCCGCCCGGTCAACAGCGGGCTTGGCAGATACAGCGGACACACTTGACTTGTCACAGAATGTGACCAAGTCCAGTAAATCACAAAGGGTCTAACACGAGCTCGACGGACAAGGCTCAGTCCGCCAACCACCAAAAAGCGAAATCGCCAACACTCCTCCAGAGTCAAGGCATAGTCCGCAAGCTATCCTCGCATGGCTACCCAAACGGCCAACTGCCAGACTCCACACACCAGTCCGCCCCAGCACTAATACTGTTGTACTACCAGAGCTCGGCAAGGCCACAGCCAAACTCCTAAGGCCAGCCCGTAACAGCGGACACTGCGTACACGCCAGTCCGCAAGCCTCCCGCGGATATGACCCAGTCCGCCGATTAACACAAGCTTGCAACACGGCTACTGAACATAGCACTGCCTACAGCCTGCAAACCGCTGTCCGCTCAGGCCTCTCCTCAATCAGCCAAGCCTCCAACACCCTGCCCGCAGACAGCAGTCCGCCCAGGCCGCGGATGCAGGCCGCTCAGGCTGCTCAACCAAGGCCAGACCGGCAAGACAGCCAACGCTCTATCCGCAGACAATAGTCCGCCCAGGCCGCGGACTTAGTCCGCACAGGCCGCTTAGAAGAACAGCCAGATCCTAGGCCTATCACCACACCGCATAACAGCAGTCCGCCCAGTCCGCCCAGTCCGCAGACTTTGTCCGCTCAGGCCGCCCGGCCTTCCCATCAACCACTTCCACTTCATAAATTTCAACACTCCCCCTTGAAGTGAGAAGTGGTGTCCAAGCCCAGCAAGTTTCGCAACCGCTCAAAAGGCCCCTTCGATAGTGGCTTCATGAAGATGTCAGCAAGATTGTCTTCACTCCGAACATGCCCGACCAGAAGAGATCCCTCCAACACCTTCTCCCTTATGAAGTGGTGATCGATCTCAATATGCTTGGTCCTAGCGTGACACACTGGATTGTTTACCAGCTTGAGAGCACTCTCATTGTCACCCCGGAGTAAAGTTGGCCTTTACACTTCTTTATGCACATCCTCTACAAGTCTCCTCAACCAGATGGCTTCCCGAGCAACCAAGGCCAAAGCCTTATACTCTGCCTCCGTAGTTAATATAGACACTGAGTCCTGCTTCTTGCTACACCATGAGATGCTAGCTGAACCGCAAGTGAACACATAACCCAAAGTTGACCTTCGATCATCCGAATCACCGCCATAGTTAGCATCCGTGTACCCAAGCAAGACAAAATCTGAGTCCCTTTTGTAGAGAAGTCCCATGTCAGAAGTTGACTTGACATACTTCAGAATGTTCTTTGCCGCCACTAGATGAGACTTCCTTGGTTCATCCATAAACCGACTTACTCGGCCAACAGCGTAAGCAATGTCTGACCTTGTAATCGTCAGGTAGATCAAGCTCCCAACAAGTGCTCTGAACACCAAGGGGTCAGGAAGAATCCTTTCCTCATCTCGTCGAAGCTTCAGCCCATATTCCAGTGGAGTAGAGCAACTCTTTCCTTCACCCATGCCGAACCGCTTCACAATGTGATCTGCATATCCTCTTTGACAAATGAGTATACCGCTCTTCTTCCTCTCCACTTCAAGACTGAGAAAGTGATGAAGCTCTCCCAAGTCCTTCATCTCGAAGCGTATAGCAAGCTCAGCCCTGAGCCTTGCTACTTCCTCCTCCGAATTCCCTGTGATGATCATGTCATCCACATACAGTATGACCAAGACTTGAAGCTCCCCCTTCTTCTTGACGAACAAGCTAGAGTCTGAGTTGGAAGCAAGATAACCACAAAATTGCAAATACTCTGCTATGTTCCCATACCAAGCTCTAGGAGCTTGCTTCAACCCATAGAGAGCCTTCCTGAGCTTGCAGACATAGTCCGGATGATCTTCAGACACAAATCCAAGTGGCTCATCCATGAAAATGTCCTTATCCATTTCTCCGTAAATAAAAGCATTCTTCAAATCAAGCTGCCATATCCTCCATCCCTTGCTAGCAGCCAAGGCAATCACCACTCTAACTGAAGTCATTTTTGTAACTGGACTAAATGTCTCCTCATAGTCTTCTCCATACTGCTGTGAGAATCCTCAAGCGACCAGACGAGCTTTGTATCTATCAATGCTCCCATCAGCCTTCTTCTTCAACTTAAACACCCACATGCAAGTCATTGGAGTAATGTCATCAACCTTGGGTACAAGATCCCAGGTTTCATTCTTCTTGAGAGCAGCGATCTCTTCCTTCATGGCATCTTCCCACTCCTTGACTCCAGTGGCCTCATTGAAGTTTGCAGGCTCTCGCTCATCCAGAGGACCTGCAAAAAAGCAGGAGACAAAGCTCACTGCATTCCCATCACAGTAACGAGTCGGTGGCCTAATAACCCTCTTCGATCTCCGAAGGGTCTGCTCCTTGCTTACTACCTCCGTTGCTTCTTCAGGCTCAACTCCTACTTGGGGCAAGCTTTGAGCAGTGCTCTCCCTGCTTCCTGAGCCAGAAGGCTCAGCCTCAGAGTTTGAAGCAACAGGAGCCGCTGGTGAAACAACAAGCTCCTCTTCCAGGTCTTCAGCAACCACCATTGGTTCTTCATCAACCTTGCCTCCGGTTAGCTCAACCGAGCTACCTCCATACGACGTCAGCTCGTCAAAGACAATGTCTCTTGACACAACGAACTTCTTCGTTGCAGGATCCATGCATTTTCATCCCTTCTTCCGCTCATCGTAGCCAACAAAGACAAGCTTCCTTGCCTTTGCATCCAGCTTAGTCCGTGAAGCATCCGGGACATGCACATAACAAGTTGAACCGAACACCCGAAGGTGTCCCACACTAGGATTCTCCTTCAGCAACAACTCAATAGGAGTCTTCATGTTGATCTGGCTGAGCGACATCTGGTTGATGATATAAGAAGCACAAGACATCCCCTCCGCCCAAAAGGACCTTGGAATGTCTTTCGCATGAAGCCAGCATTTGCAAGTCTCCGTCAAATGACGGATCTTCCGCTCTGCTACTCCATTTTGTTGTGGAGTGTGTGCATAAGTGAGCTCTCTCTAAATTCTGTGCTTCCTGCAAAAGTTAGAAAACTCGAAGGAAACAAACTCACCCTCGTTATCAGTTCTAAACTTCTTGATCCGCAAGCCAAGCCAGCCCTCCACTAGCTCCTTGAACTCCACAAACAACCGGAAGGCTTCAGACTTCTCCTTCAAGAAATAAACCCAAGTATATCTTGAGTAGTCATCAATCAGGACAATCATGTATCTGCTTCCACCAAGGCTGGCAGTGACAGTTGGTCCCATCAAGTTGCCATGAATGCACTCCAATGGTTGCTTGCTACTTGTTTGTGATTTATCAAACAGAAGGCGATGTGCCTTACCGTATTGACACCCCGCGCAAACATGCCCGTCACCAAAGGAGGACAACTTAGGCAAGCCTCTTACCAAACTTCTACTAGCCATAGCCTTCAGCTTGTTCATTCCTACATTCCCCAGCCTTTCATGCCAGATAGCAGCGCTATCGTTGGCTCTCATACGATCAACATAAGCATTAGTAGCAAGAACAAATAAGTTCTTAACTCTCCTTCCTATATGAGCAACATCAGCCTTAACCGCTGATACGTTGCGAAGGAACCTCACGTCTGTTGGCCCAAACGGAACGTGATAACCAGCATCTACTGCATTGGTCACAGAGAAGAGGTTCTTCTTCATGCCTGGTACGTGATACACACTCCTTAACGTGAGTGGTCACTGATCACTACCCAAAGACACAACCCAATCTTTCTCTACTGCATAAACAGTGTTATCAGCAGTTATGATAGCTTCGTTAGCTGAGTATGCTTACAAGGAAGAGAACTTCGATTTGTCTCCGGTGAGGTGATGACCACACCCGGAGTCCACGATCCACTCGTCGTTGAAGTCCTCAGCAGACAGGTCACAAACACAAGTGCCCGTCATGAAGGCTCCACCCCATTCTGCTTCCTCACTCTTAGAGCAAGCTTCCTCCTTGCCTACAGCATGCCCAGGCTGCAGCTTGACCTTGCAGTCCCGCTTGAAGTGCCCTCGCTGATGACACCTGTAGCACTTCAAATTCTTCTTCCAGTCCTTCTTCGGAGCATCACTCCTCTCTGGCTGATAAGAAGTTAAAGGCTCATTCTCAGCAGCGACCTGCTTCTTCTTCTTCCCTTCCCATCTCTTCTTCTTCTTGCTTGTGAACAACGCTTCACTGCCACCTTCAGAGATAGTCACTCCTGCCATCTGCCTTGCCAGACTTTCCTGCGAAGCAAGCAGGTTCTCAAGCTTCAGCAAGGATAGTTGAGTTGCCCACCCTTGAACAGAAGTTACAAAGGCAACATATTCCTCCTGCAAGCCGCGGATAATGTGCCTTTTCATCTTAGCCTCCGAGATAGGCTTATCAGGGCCAAGCGCTGATATCTCTGCGCACAAGCTTTTCATCTTCAAGAAGAACTTTGAGATAGTAAGGTCTCATTGAGTTGTTCTAACCAACTCATTCTCCAGAAACTGAAGTCTGGCCACATTCTTCCTATTGAACAACTCATCAATAGTTGTCCAAATATCAGCAGCAGACTCACATCCAATGATGTGATCAAACAGTTCTATTGAAACAGCTCTCTTGAGAACAAACTCCACTTTTGCATTTATTTTTCTCCAGAGCCTCACCTGCTCAGCAGTACCAAACGCAGCAGTAACTTCCCGTCTGTCGTCACCACCGACGACCTCCCACAGCTCCTCGTCAAGAAGAAAACTCTTCATACACGACTTCCACTTCTTGAAGTTAGTCGTGGTCAAGAGTTCAATGTCAAGACCCCTTGCATAGCTCCCTTCAATTGCAACAACTGCTTGGTTAAGCCTTCAGAAGCACAGAGCACCAACACAGGTTGATCACCACTCAAGCACAAAGCAACAACACTGGCTAAACACCGCTCAAGCAACTGAACCTCCCTCTGATACCATGTTGAATTTTCTCAAAGTGGTCAGCAAGATAACCCAAATCCAAATTAATATTCTCGACACTACCCAGTTCACACTTTGATTTAGTGAAAAACCAGGGAATAAGCTCAACACACCAAGCACATGGAAGAACAAGCAGATCTTATATTCATTAAACTTCTTTACATGACGAGGTATACATAGTGAGACATGATTTCGCTAGTACAATCAACTGTAACAGAAAGCACAAAAACAAACCGGGCGGACAGCACTGGAAACCGACTAGACCGCCGAAGTTGCCAAGTCCGCCGAAGCCGCCCGAGCTGAAGCTGCAACACGCCGAATAGACACGGAGTCCGCCGAAGCCGCGAGGGCGCGCGGACACACCGTTATTCGCCTACTGCCGAGGAATTGAGGAACAGACCGCCTACCTGCCTGAGACTGGCGGACAGGTTATTTGAACTTGCAAAGTTGAAGCAGAGAACTGACAAGATGCAGAGCGACCTGCTGAAACCGCAGAGACCGCACACTTCCAAGTACTTGACCGAAGTCAAAGCCAAGCTCCTGGCTCCTTGAAGCTAGCCGCGCGACCTGCACACAGCAAACAGTTAACTCTGATTCAATCCGCGCGGACAGAAAACTGAGACCGCAGCACTTTAACAAGCCCCACTTACTGTTCACTCTGTTACTGTAGACGTGCAGGGGGGTCTTATTTATAGGCGAGGTGAGGAGTGTGGTCACCGCCCTAGTGGATAGAGACACCGCCCCAGCCCGCGCGCTAACAAACACCCGTCCGCTGAGCCCGCAAGGACTTAGCCGGATTCCAAGGAATAACCCGCCAGGAGCAAGGCAAGATCTCAACAAGGCGGACTTGCCTCACACTATGCAGACTGGGTATAGTCCGCACAGTCCGCACAGTCCGCATAGTCCGTAGAGTCCGCAGAGTCCGCAACATTACCATATGGACAGCCACAACCCCTTCAGCAACAGTCCACACACTAGAGAGGCAGTCCGAATAGTACAATACCAAGCCTCCATCCGCCACAAGCCCACGACCAAAGGCATAGTTAGCAACTGTCCTAACAGCGGGCTTGGGGGATACAACGGACACACTTGACTTGTCACAGAATGTGACCAAGTCTAGTAAATCACAAAGGGTCTAACGCGAGCTCGGCGGACAAGGCTCAGTCCGCCAACCACCAAAAAGCGAAATCGCCAACACTCCTCCAGAGTCAAGGCATAGTCCTGCAAGCTATCCTCGCATGGCTACCCAAACAACCAACTACCAGACTCCACACACCAGTCCGCCACAACACCAATACTGCTGTACTACCAGAGCTCGGCAAGGCCACATCCAAACTCCTAAGGCCAGTCCGCAACAGCGGACACCGCGGACACACCAGTCGCAAGCCTCCCGCGGATAGGACCCAATCCGCCGGTTAACACAAGCTTGCAACACAGCTACTGAACAGAGCACTGTCTACAACCTGCAAACCGTTGTCCGCTCAGGCCGCTCCTCAATCAGCCAAGCCTCCAACACCCTGCCCGTAGACAGCAGTCCGCCCAGGCCGCAGATGCATACCTCTCAGGGCTCTCAATCAAGGCCAGGCCAGCAAGACAGCCAACGCTCTATCTGCAGACAATAATATGCCCAGGCCGCGGACTTAGTCCGCACAGACCGCTCAGAAGAACAGCTAGATCCTAGGGCCTATCACCAGTCCGCATAACAGCAGTCCGCCCAATCCGCCCAGCCCGCAGACTCTGTCCGCTCAGGCCGCCCGACCTGCCCATCAACCACTTCCACTTCATAAATTTCAACAGTTTTGATGCTTCCCCATGAGACCCATAGTTGTCTCTTCTTCATTGCTCAAGCTGGAGGTATTTGACTCGTCTCTTGATGTATCGTCCCAAGTTGACGCCTTTAATACCTTTTTCTTTTCCTTGCCACGAGACTTCCTTTCTTGTTCCTCCTTCAGAAGCTATATACAGTCGCATTTGGAGCGTCTAGATTTACGATAGTGGAAGCACTCCAGGACGGATTTTTCTTCACCACTCTGCCATTTTTGATGGCTTGCTTCACCAATTTTTCACTTCAACGCCATTTTTCATGAAACTTCTAAATTTGTCAAGACTCTTTGGGTTCCTCATGAACTTTTTGAACCTGCGGACGTACAAGCTCTCCTCATCATCAATCTCCTCGACCACCTCCTTTTCCTTACCTGTCTTAAGAGTAAGTTTCTTCTTATTCTGTTTCCTGGGATATTCCACGATTTGAATTTTTAGTTCGAGCTCACGGGTCTTCGGGTTCCCAATAAGGTTTTCTATCTCCAGGGTACTGAGGTTGTGAGATTCAGTAATGATGATCACCTTCAGATTGAACCTCAGAGGCAAGGATCACATGATTTTTCTTATCAAGTCTCCATTTGAAAAGGTCTTTTTGAGTGATTTAGAGGCATTGACAATTTTTGTGAAGCGAGTGCACATACAGTCTACCTTCTCGTCGATCTCCATCCAGAACTATTCATATTCAGACTCCAGTCGAAATAACTTTGACTCGTTTACCTACGAGGTACCTTCATGAGTCAATTCAAGTAGACGCCAAATATCAAAATGTAGAAAGTAGCGAATAAGAGAGAACAAACGGATAAACTTTTGAATAATTGAAACTTTATTATCCAAAAAAAGATATCATTTACAAAGGTATGACCTCCCTTATATAGAATGGAGGAGATAAGAGAGAGAGAGTATACAAACAATGTGTGACTAAACATTTACAGTACTGAGCGGCTAGAAATAAAGGAGACCGCACAGGCCGCGCGGTTAGACAGATGGGTTAACCGCTCGGCAACTCCAGCAGGATAGAACAGGCCGCAATGGGAGACCGATAGACCGCCCGGTCTCCAGGCTTCAGAGTGAGACCGCCAGACCGCTCGGTCAACAAACCGCTGGATCAGACCGCAAAGCCGCCCGGTCTAATACTTCAACACTCCCCCTCAAGCTGGAGCATAGATATCAATCATGCCCAGCTTGTCACAAATGTGGAAGAAGGAAGTAGAAACCGGCTTGGTGAAGATATCTGCCAATTCCTTGTCAGAGGTGACAAATGGAGTACAAATCTGTTTCTTCAAAATCTCTTCCCGAATGAAGTGACAGTCAACCTCTATATGCTTTGTTCTCTCATGGAAGACCGGATTTCTGGATATGTATATAGCGGCCTTGTTGTCACAGAACATAGGGAGAGGACAGTCATATACCTCGCCCAGGTCAAGCATGAGAGCCCGCAACCACTTTAACTCACACGTGGTTGACGCCATACTCCGGTATTCGGCTTCTACATTGGATCTGGAGACAACAGACTATTTCTTGCTCTTCCAACTCACGAGATTACCTCCAACAAAGGTACAAAAACCTGATGTGGATTTACGATCGCCTTTGTCATCCGCGTAACTTGAATCTGAGTAGGCCTCAACCCTCAGATGACCATTCTTCTGAAAGAGTAACCTTTTGTCTGGTGCTGCTTTGATATACTCTAAAATCTTCAGGGCGGACTGAAGATGGCACTCCCTGGGAGCTTGCATAAACTGATTGACCTTGCCTACAACATAGGCAATGTCGGGTCTAGTCACCGTGAGATAGATGAGTTTGCCTACCAAACGTCTGTACCTTCTGACATCAGATAGAAGAGGCGAGTCATCCGTCCACGTTTTGTCTTCTCCAATAGCCATGGGAAACCGAGCCGGTTTGGCACCTGTCAATCCTGCTTCTTGTAGAAGATCAAGGGCATACTTCCGTTGGGAGAGAACCAACGAGTCAAGTTTCCGAGAGATTTCTATTCCCAAAAAGTATTTCGGGGAGCCCATATCCTTCGTGACCAAGTGCTGACGGAGGTGCTTCTTCGTCAAGTCCACCCCATCTCGGTCATCACTAGTAAGAAGAATATCATCCACATATACGGCCAAAACCACCAGTCCCGAGGCCGTTTTGCGAATGAATAAGGAGTGATCGGCCGAACTCCTTCGAAAGCCGATGGTAGCCACAATACCACTGAATTTGTCGAACCATGCCCGAGGGCTCTGCTTTAGGCCATAAATGGCCTTCTTCAAATAACATACACGTGTCTCCCCCGGAGCAACATACCCAGGAGGTTGCTCCATATAGACGTCCTCCTGAAGATCGCCATAGAGAAAGGCATCTTCACATCAAGCTGGGAAATAGCCCAATCCCGGTTAACAACCACAGAAAGGAGAACCCGGATGTGCTGAGGCGAGCAACCAGAGAAAATGTATCAAAGTAATCAATGCCATAAGTCTGAGTGAAGCCCTTGGCCACCAGCTGGGCTTTGTAGCGATCCACAGTGCCGTCGGGGCGAAACTTCACAACGAAGACCCAGCGACAGCCAACCACATCAGTGCCCACGGGAGGAGGAACTAGGGTCCAGGTACCCCGTTCAGTAAGAGTAGCCATCTCCTCATCCATGGCAGACTTCCAATGAGGGAGAGCAATAGCCTCCTGGTAGGTGCGGGGAGTAGAAGTAGCAGAGATAGCCAAGGCAAAACACCTGCGAGAAGGAGAAAGCCGATCATAGGAAATAACTGCCGTAAGCGGGTGTTGAGTACACGCCCGCACCCCTTTGCGAAGAGCAATGGGAAGATCCAGGTCGACGGGAGCGTCAGCGACGGGAGCGTCAGCGACCGGAGCGTCCGTGGCGAAGAAGGCTGGCCCGGGACTAGAGAGACGACGGCGGAGAGGAGGGTGGAGGGGTGGGTGGGGAGACGGACTGAGAAGGAGTCGGTGGAGGAGGAGACGGAGGTGGGAAAACGTCGAGAGGCGTGGAAGGAACGGAGATATTAGAAGGAAGAGAAGATGTAGGAGAGAAATAGGAAGCATTCTCGAAAAAGGTCACATCCGCGGAGACAAACTGCTTGCGGAGAAGGGGGTCAAAGCAGCAATAGCCTTTTTGAGTGGTAGAATACCCCAAAAAGACACACTTGGTGGAACGGGGGGAAAGCTTGTCACGGGTAGCGGAGGGAGCGTGAACAAAGATCGTACAGCCAAAGACACGGAGAGGGAGAGGAAAAGGTTCCTTGTGGGGGTAGAGAATGGAGAAGGGAGTCTGGCCGTGGAGAACCGTGGAGGGAAGACGATTGATGAGATAGCAGGCGAGGATCACAGCGTAGCCCCAGTAGGAGCGAGGGACGTGCATCTGCGTCATGAGAGTACGAGCAACATCAAGCAGGTGACGGTTTTTACGCTCCGCCACCCCATTCTGCTGGGAGGTGTAAACACAAGTCGTTTGATGAAGCAGGCCATGTTGGTGAAAGAATGCGGAGAACTCATGATTCAGATATTCCTTGGCATTATCAGAATGTAAAACTTTAATAGAAATAGCAAATTGAGTCTGAATCATAAAGTAATAATCTGGAAGACGAAGAAGATAACAAACAACCAGGAGTTCCTGGAAGTGTTTGTGTTGTTTGGCCAAGTCCGCGGAGAAGGGGCGATTCTGGAGGATTTCAGCACCAAGAGCCTGAACCTGCTGATAAGCCGCAGCCGGAGACATGGAAGGGCGGGCGAAGATGTCCGCATAGAGAGTATAAATGCGGGACGTCTGACCCCCCTTTGAATAGAGAGCAGCGAGGTGAAGCCAGGCGCCCTTGACTGTCTCATCATGGCGAATGACGGGAAGGCACTCATCAGAAAGGCTGTTGGCCAGCTAGGTGCGGACAAGAGCATCACTCGCATCCCAGTCATCAAACTCAGGAGAGGTACGAGGAGGAGGGTCATCGGTGAGGTGATGACGCTTGCGTTGAGAACGAAGGAGAAAAGTGAAAGAAACGCTCCAATCGGGATAGTTGGAGCCAACAAGCTTAGAAAGGGTGCCAAGGTTGCCCGAAGGAGGAGGTGGATAAGGAGCTGCAGGAGTAGTGGTGAGACCGGAAGTAGTTATAGAACCCAGCAAGAAACCGCAGCGGTTAGAAAAAGAAGAAGCCGCACGAACACAAGCTGCTAGAAAGCAGTCAAAGGCACAGCGGGGAAGAGGTCGCGCGGACTGAAAAGGCCGAGCGAACAGAAGAGAGGAGGAGGCAAGAAGCAGCGGCTACAACAAGACGCAGGCCGGGCGAACAGAAACAGGCCGCAACGACTAGGAAGTCGGAGAGGCAAGAAAGAACTAGGAGCACGACGACAACGAAACAGGTCGCCGCGACGAATAGTAGTAGGAGAAGAGAACCAAGAAGAAGCAAGCCGCGCGAACAGGGCAGCGGACAGAAACAAGCCGCGCGAACAGGGCAGCAGACAGAAGAGAAGGCAAGCCGCGAGACAGGTCGCAGAAAGCGGAAAACAAGCCGCGAACAGCAGAGAGCGCACATAATCAGGAGGAAATGGGTGAATAAGAGAGAACAAACGGATAAACTTTTGAATAATTGAAACTTTATTATCCAAAAAAAAAGATATCATTTACAAAGGTATGACCTCCCTTATATAGAATGAAGGAGATAAGAGAGAGAGTATACAAACAATGTGGGATTAAACATTTACAGTACTGAGCGGCTAGAAATAAAGGAGACCGCACAGGCCGCGCGGTTAGACAGATGGGTTAACCGCTCGGCAACTCCAGCAGGATAGAACAGGCCGCAATGGGAGACCGATAGACCGCCCGGTCTCCAGGCTTCAGAGTGAGACCGCCAGACCGCTCGGTCAACAAACCGCTGGATCAGACCGCAAAGCCGCCCGGTCTAATACTTCAACACAAAAGTAGTTTCAAAATTATAGATTCTATTAAATAAAGTCTTATTTAAAGTGCAAAATAAAGAGCTCATGCCTTTGGCATTATTGGTACACCTTATCTTGTCTGTCTTATCCTATTTATCTCGAGGTTTTTCCCGAATGTGAAATCCTGCCGCAGCAGTGAGTGCAGTGTATTTTGTTTCGACCATGACCCACACGGCCATGTTTTGTGTCATTAAAAATGTTATCATACAGTTCTCCAGTGGCTATAATGATTCCCCATAAACAGTGGAGGTCTACTCACTCCCTGTCCCCCAAGAAAGACGTGATTAGCGTTGACCATTTACTTCATGGTTGTAATTCTTTTCGAAGTAACCTCGATCTGATACCACTTGTTAGATCTAGTGACGAACCTTAGAGGGGGGGGGGGTGAATAAGGTTTGCAGAGATACATTGGGTATTAAAATTTCTTCTGAAACGAAAAGCAACTTTTTTGGAGCTATCGTCAGACGATGGAGGGTTATCACCAACGATATCCCCCAAAACCTTGTTCCTTGATCCTAAAGATCGTATTGATACTAAAACAAATTCAATCAATTCTTTAATACGGAACACATATGATTAAAGATTAAAAAGATGATTCCATCTAATATAGGACATAAAATTTTCAAATTTCAAAACTAGATCTCCATGACCCCGGAGATCGGAGGCTGGGAATCAAACGACTCTAGGGGTTTCTACGCCATCCCTCCTTTTGGACAGGTTGGCTCTCTCACTTCTTCCCAAGAAGATCGACAAGCCTTCTAGATTTCCCTGATCTAGACGTCCTCTCATGATGATTTCCACAGATTCCTCCCAGAAATCTGATGACCTCGCAGGTCAATTTCTCACGAACTCCTCACAGGAATCTAACGACCTCCCAGGTCATTTTCTCACACACACAGTACAAAAGACAATAACAACAAGAAGAAAAATAGAATTAAGAAGTGCCTTCCCCACCAGATCATCTTCAAAATCTTGTTCTAGCTTTCCTTCTCCAAAGTTCTCCTTCGTTTGTGTAAGAGGGAAAGAGATCCTCCTTGGATGGTGGCTCTGAGCAGCAAGAACGACAAGGCACCGCCTATGGACGTTCTGGGGTTCAAACCACGCCGCCAGAAAAAATCGCTATTAAAGCGATCTTTGACGATATCCTAATTTAGCGTCGTCGCCGCCAGCTGTCCCGCGCCGGAAGGGAAAGATGGCAACCCTTTCCTAATTTACTATTGCTATCGCCAGCGATAGGCGATATCATCGGGCGACAATGGGTTTCTTTTTATGGTTTCTCGTGTGTTACAACAACCCACAGATCACTGACATGTCCACTCCTAGGATATCTCCCAGTGATAGTGGCTACCGCCCGCGATAGTGCAAAATTTGCCGTTCCTGAAAACTTCACACATGTAAACCTGCACATTATTTCCCGAGGAGTGTATGATCAAATACATTTTGATACTTCATATTATCAAACCTAAGAGACACATAACGCATGTTCCAACAAAAATGCCACAGAAAACTCGCCAACGCCAAACCTCATGTTGAATTTTCTCAAAGTGGTCAACAAGGTAGCCTAAAGCCAAATTAATATTTTCAGAACTACCCAGTTCACACTTTGATCATGCGGAAACCCAAGGAGCAAGTTTAACACCAACAACCAATGGAAGCATAAGCAGATCTTTTATTCATTGCACTTCTTTACAAGGCGAGGTATACGTAGCGAAACATGATTTCGCTAGTACAACAGCTACAAACAAAAAGAACACACAAGTCGGGCGGATAGCACTGGAGACCGCCGAGATCGCCCCGTCCGCCAAGGTCGCCCAAGCCGCCCAAGCTGCAACTGCTACAAGCCGAATAGCACACGGAGTCCGCCGAGACTGCGAGGTCGCACGGACACAGCGTTATTCACTGCCTGCTGAAGAAGAACAGAGGAACAGACCGCCGACCCGCCTGAGACCGGCGGACAGGTTATTGAAACTCGAACAAGCTGAAGTAGATATCTGACAAGCTGCAGAAGCGACCGGCTGAGACCGCAGAGACCGCACACTTCAATGCCCAACTCCTGCTCCTTGAAGCTAGTCGCGCGACCTGCACACAACACACCGTCAACACTACTCAATCCGCGCGGATAGAAAACCGCAGACCGCAACACTTGCCCAAGCCCAACTTACTGTTCACTACGTTACTGTAGACTTGCCGGGGGGTTCTATTTATAGGCGAGGTGAGGAGTGTGGTCACCACCCTAGTGGATAGAATCACCACCCCAGCCCGGGCGCTAGCAAAACCTCTGTCCGCTGAGTCCGCAAAGACTTAGCCAGATTCCAAGACAACCGCCAGGAGCAAGGCATTGATGTTCACTACTGGGCGGTCTAACATCAGACCGCCCACACTATGCGGACACGATACCGTCCACACAGTCCGCACACATCAACATTTGGACAGCCACAACCCCTTCAGTAACAGTCCACACACCAAAGAGGCAGTCCGCATAGTACAAGACCAAAGCCTCCATCCGCCACAAGTCCACGACCAAAGGCAGGGTTAGCAACAGTCCACCCGGTTAACAGCAGACTTGGCGGATACTGCGGACACACTGGACCTGTCACAGAATGTGACCAAGTCCAGTAAATCACCAAAGGTCTAGCGCGAGCTTGGCGGACAAAGCCCAGTCCGCCAATCATCCAAGCAGATCGCCACACTCCTCCAGAGTTAAGGCAGAATCCGCAAGCAATCCTCGCATGACTGCCCAAACAAGCGGCCAACTGCCGGACTCCGATATCAATCCGTGCAGTCCTCCACAGCAGTTAGCACCTGCTGTACCACCAGAGTTCGGCAAGTGCCACAGCCAAACTCCAAGGTCAATCCGCCACAGCGGATACTACAGACACGCCAGTCCGCAAGCCTCCCGCGGACAAGACCCAATCCGCCGGTTAACACACAAGCTTGCAACACGGCCACTGAATAGGCCGTTCCTTAACCAGCCAAGCCATCAAGACAGCCAACACCCTATCCGCAGACAACAGTTCGCCCAGGCCGCGAACTTAGTCCGCACAAGCGGCTCAAACCATAGGATGTTCAATCAGCAAGCCACCAAGACAGCTACTACCCAGGCCGCAGTCAGCAATCCGCCCAGGTCGCAGACTCAGTCCGTACAGGCCGCCCGGCCTGCCCATCACCCACTTCCACTTCACAAATTTCAACACTCCCCCTTGAAGTGAGAAGTGGTGATCAAGCCCCGCAAGCTACGTAACCGCTGAAAAGGCCCCTTCGACAGCGGCTTCGTGAAGATGTCAGCAAGGTTATCTTCACTCCGAACATGCCCGACCAGAAGAGATCCCTCCAACACCCTCTCCCTTATGAAGTGGTGTGAGATCTCAATATGCTTGGTCCTTGCGTGACACTCTTGATTATTTACCAGTTTGAGAGCACTCTCATTGTCACCATGGAGTAAAGTAGTCCCTTGCACTTCTTCATGAACATCCGCTACAAGCCTCCGCAACCAAATAGCTTCCCGAGCAGCCAAGGTCGAAGCCTTATACTCAGCTTCCGTAGTAGACACAGAATCCTGCTTCTTGCTACACCACAAAATACCAGCTGAACCACAAGTGAAAATATAACCCGAAGTTGATCTCCGATCATCCGAGTCACCACCATAGTCAGCGTCCATATATCCAAGCAAAGCAAAGTCTGCATCCCTACTATAGAGGAGTCTCATATCAGAAGTTGACTTGACATACTTCAGAATGTGCTTTGCCGCTACCAGATGAGACTTCCTTGGTTCAGCCATAAACCGACTTACTCGACCAACAACATAAGCAATGTCTGGCCTTGTAATCGTCAGGTAGATCAAACTCCCTACAAGAGCCCTGAACACCAATGGACCAGGAAGAACCCTTCCTTCATCTCGTCGAAGCTTCAGCCCATGTTCCAGTGGAGTAGAGCAACACTTCCCTTCTCCCATGCCGAACCAACTTACAATGCGATCCGCATATCCCTTCTGGCAAATGAAAATTCCGCACTCCTTCCTCTCCACTTCAAGACCGAGAAAGTGATGAAGCTCTCCCAAGTCTTTCATCTCGAAGCGTATAACAAGCTCAGCCCTGAGCCTTGCTACTTCCTCCTCCGAATTCCCTGTGATGATCATATCATCCACATACAGCAGGACCAAGACTTGAAGCTCCCCCTTCTTCTTGACGAACAAGCTAGAATCCGAGTTGGAAGCAAGATACCCGCAGAATTGCAAATACTCTGCTATCTTCCCATACCAAGCTCTAGGAGCTTGCTTCAACCCGTAGAGAGCCTTCCTGAGCTTACAGACATAGTCTGGATGATCTTCAGAAACAAATCCAAGTGGCTGATCCATGAAGATGTCCTTGTCAATATCTCCGTAAAGGAAAGCATTCTTCACATCAAGCTGCCACATCCTTCATCCCTTGCTAGTAGCCAAGACGATCACCACTCTAACTGAAGTCATCTTTGTAACCATACTAAACATCTCATAATCTTATCCATACTGCTAT
Organism: Platanthera guangdongensis; assembly: GCA_039583875.1. Taxonomy (NCBI): domain Eukaryota; kingdom Viridiplantae; phylum Streptophyta; class Magnoliopsida; order Asparagales; family Orchidaceae; genus Platanthera; species Platanthera guangdongensis. The sequence continues at coordinate 121,752,101 of CM077149.1, read as the reverse complement.
GAGAATCCTCGAGCAACCAGGCGAGCTTTGAACCTATCAATGCTCCCATCAGCCTTCTTCTTCAACTTATACACCCACTTGCAAGTCACTGGAGTAATGCCATCAACCTTGGGCACAAGGTCCCAGGTTTCATTCTTCTTGAGAGCAGCAATCTCTTCCTTCATGACATCATCCCACTCCTTGACTCCAGTGGCCTCATTGAAGTTTGCAGGCTCTCGCTCATCCAGAGAACCTGCAAAGAAGTAGGAGACAAAGCTCATTGGATTCTCATCATAGTAACGAGCCGGTGGATAAATAACTCTCTTCGATCTCTGAAGGGTCTACTCCTTGCTTACTACCTCTGTTGCTCCTTCAGGCACATCACCACCTTCAGGCAAGCTTTGAGCAATGCTCCCCCTGCCTCCTGAGCCAGAAGCCTCAACACCAGAATTTGAAGCAACAGGAGCTGCTGGTGAAACAGCAAGCTCCTCTTCAAGGTCTTCAGCATCCACCATCGGTTCTTCATCAACCTTGCTTCCAGTTAACTCAACCGAGCCACCTCCATATGACGTCAGCTCGTCAAAGACAACATCTCTTGACACAACGAACTTCTTCGTCGCAGGATCCATACATTTTCATCCCTTTTTCCGCTCATCGTAGCCAACAAAGACAAGTTTCCTTGCCTTTGCATCCAAGTTAGTCCGTGAAGCATCCGGGACATGCACATAGCAAGTTGAACTGAACACCCGAAGGTGTTCCACACTAGGCTTCTCCTTCAGCAACAACTCAAAAGGAGTCTTCATGTTGATCGGGCTAAGCAGCATCTGGTTGATGACATAAAAAGCACAAGACATCCCCTTCGCCCAAAAGGACCTTGCAATGTCTTTCGCATGAAGCCAGCATTTGAAAGTCTCCGTTAGATGACGGATCTTCCGCTTCGCTACTCCATTTTGTTGTGGAGTGTGAGCACAAGTGAGCTCTCGTTGGATCTCGTGCTTCCTGCAGAAGTTAGAAAACTCGGAGGAGATAAACTCACCACCGTTATCTGTTCTAAGATTCTTGATCCGTAAGTCAAGCCGGCCCTCCACCAACTCCTTAAACTCCACAAACAAACGAAAGGCTTCAGACTTCTCCTTCAAGAAATATACCCAAGTGTATCTTGAGTAGTCATCAATCAGCACAAGCATGTATCTGCTCCCGCCAAGGCTTGCAGTGACGGTTGGTCCCATCAAGTCTCCATGGATGCACTCCAATGGTCTCTTGCTCCTCGTTTGTGATTTATCAAACGGAAGGCGATGAGCCTTGCCGTACTGACATCCCGCGCAAACGTGACTGTCGCCAAATGAAGAAAGCTTAGGCAAGCCTCTTACAAGTCTTATGTTAGCCATAGCCTTCAATTTCTCCATTCCTACATGCCCCAGCCTTTCATGCCATATAGCCGCGCTATCGTTTGCTCTCATCCGATCAATATAAGAGTTAGTAGCAAGAATAAACAAGTTCTTCACTCTCCTCCCAACATGAGCAACATCAGCCTTAATCGCTGATACGTTGCGAAGGAACTTCACTTCTGTTGGCTCAAACAGAATGTGATAACCCGCATCTACCACATTGGTCACCGAGAAGAGGTTCTTCTTCATGTCCGGTACGTGATACGCACTCCTTAACGTGAGTGGTCCCTTATCACTACCCAAAGACACAACTACATCCTTCTCTACTGCATAAACAGTATTATCAGCAGTTATAATAGCTTCATTACCTGAGTAGGCTTGCATAGAAGAGAACTTCGACTTGTCTCCGGTGAGGTGATGACCACACCCGGAGTCCACGATCCAATCATCGTTGAAGTCGACAACGGACAGGGCGCGGACACAAGTGCCCGTCATGAAAGCTTCGCCCCATTCATCTTTCTCACTCTTAGAGTGAGCTTCCTCCTTGCTAGCAACATGCCCAGGCTGCAGTTTGACCTTGCAGTCCTGCTTGAAGTGTCCTCGCTGTTGACACCTGTAGCACTTCAGGTTCTTCTTCCAGTCCATCTTAGGAGCAGTGCTCATCTCTGCCTGATAAGAAGTTGAAGGCTCATTCTCAGCAGCAACTTGCTTCTTATTCTCTTCCCATCTCTTCTTCTTCTTGCCCGTGAAGAGTGCTTCACTGCTCTCCTCAGAGACAGTGACTCCAGCCATTTGTCTTACCAAGCTTTCCTGTGAAGAAAGCAGATTCTCAAGCTCCGGCAAATATGGTTGAGTAGCCCAGCCTTGAACTAATGTCACAAAAGCAATATACTCCTTCCGCAAGCCGCGGATTATGTGCCTTTTCAACTTAGCCTCAGAGATAGGCTCAACAGGATCAAGCGTTGATATCTCTGCACACAGACTCTTCATCTTCAAGAAGTATTTAGAGATAGTCAGGTCTCCTTGAGTTGTCCTGACCAACTCATTCTCCAGAAACTAAAGTCTAGCCACATTCTTCCTATTGAACAACTCATCAATGGTTATCCAAATGTCAGCAGCAGACTCACATCCAATGATGTGATCAAACTGTTCTGGTGAAACAGCTCTCTTGAGAACAAACTCCGCCTTAGCATTTGTTTTCTCCAGAGCCTCACCTGCTCAGTAGTTCCGAAAGCAGCAGTCACTTCCTGTCTGTCGTCACCACCGACGACCTCCCATAGCTCCTCACCAAGAAGGTAACTCTTCATGCACGACTTCCACTTCTTGAAGTTAGTCGGCGTTAAGAGTTCAATGTCAAGACCTCTTGCATAACTCCATTCCATTGCAACAACTGTTGGTTAAGCAAACTTTCAGAAGCACAGAGCACCAACACAGGTTGATCACTACTCAAGCACAGAGCAACAACACTGGTTGAACACCGCTCAAGCAACTGAACCTCGCTCTGATACCATGTTGAATTTTCTCAAAGTGGTCAGCAAGGTAGCCTAAAACCAAATTAATATTCTTAGAACTACCTAGCTCACACTTTGATCATGAGGAAACCCAAGGAGCAAGTTGAACACCAACAACCAATGGAAGCACAAGCAGATTTTTTATTCATTACACTTCTTTACAAGGCGAGGTATACGTAGCGAGAAATGATTTCGCCAGTACAACAGCTACAAACAGAAAGAACACACAAGCCGGGCGGACAGCACTGGAGACCGCCGAGACCGCCCTGTCCGCCAGGGTCGCCCAAGCCGCCCAAGCTGCAACTGCTACAAGCCGAATAGCACACGGAGTCCGCCGAGACTGCGAGATCGCGCAGACACACTGTTATTCGCTGCCTGCTGAAGAAGAACAGAGGAACAGACCGCCTACCTGCCTGAGACCGGCGGACAGGTTATTGGAACTTGAACATGCTGAAGTAAATATCTGACAAGCCGCAGAAGCGACCGGCTGAGACCGCACACTTCAATGCCCAACTCCTGGCTCCTTGAAGCTAGCAGCGCGACCTGCACACAGCACACCATCAGCACTACTCAATCCGCGCGGACAAAAAATTGCAGACCGCAACACTTGCTCAAGCCTAACTTACTGTTCACTCTGTTACTGTAGACCTGCCGGGGGGTTCTATTTATAGGCAAAGTGAGGAGTGTGGTCACCACCCTAGTGGATAGAATCACCACCCCAGCCTACGCGCTAGCAAAACCTCCATCCGCTGAGTCCACAAAGACTTAGCCGGATTCCAAGACAACCGCCAGGAGCAAGGCACTGATGTTCACTACTGGGCGGTCTAACATCAGACCACCCACACTATGCATACACGATACCGTCCGCACAGTCCGCACACATCAACATTTGGACAGCCACAACCCCTTCAGCAACAGTCCGCACACCAAAGAGGCAATCCGCATAGTACAAGACCAAAGCCTCCATCCGCCACAAGTCCACGACCAAAGGCAGGGTTAACAACAGTCCGTCCGGTCAACAGCGGACTTGGCGGATACTGCGGACACACTGGACCTGTCACAGAATGTGACCAAGTCCAGTAAATCACCAAAGGTCTAGCGCGAGCTCGGCGGACAAAGCCCAGTCCTCCAATCATCCAAGCAGATCGCCACACTCCTCCAGAGTTAAGGCAGAGTCCGCAATCAATCCTCGCATGACTGCCCAAACAAGCGGCCAACGGCCAGACTCCGATATCAATCCGCGCAGTCCTCCACAGCAGTTAGCACTTGCTGTACCTCCAGAGTTCGGCAAGGGCCACAACCAAACTCCAAGGTCAATCCTCCACAGCTGATACCGCGGACACGCCAGTCCGCAAGCCTCCCGCGGACAGGACCCAATCCGCCGGTTAACACACAAGCTTGCAACACGACCACTGAATAAGGCACTGCCTACATCCCGCAAACCTCTGTCCGCTCAGGCCGCTCCTTAACCAGCCAAGCCATCAAGACAGCCAACATCCTATCCGCAGACAACAGTCCGCCCAGGCCGCGGACTTAGTCCGCACAGGCCGCTCAGACCATATGCTGCTCAATCAGCAAGCCACCAAGACAGCTACTACCCAGGCCGCAGTCAGCAATCCGCCCAGGTCGCGGACTCAGTCCGCACAGACCGCCCGGCCTGCCCATCACACACTTCCACTTCACAAATTTCAACACCTCAATCTCTGTGCAATTTGCACGTAAAAATGCATTTTTGGAATCACTCAGACCGGCACAATTAGGTAGGTGTAGAGCGCTCAAAAGTGTTGCTTAGAAAAGCAAGATATTTATTTTTGGTGGTCCCACACACAACATAGTCGCGACGGCCCCATCTCCAAATCCAGAGACGGGTCTGTATAGAAAAAATTTGCCTCTGCATGGGCCAATTAATTTTGTGCATCCACACTTTGGCCAAACTGAAATCCCATCAAAACTTCATCAAAATATTCCAACCAAAGTTAACCCACATTTGAAAGTTTTTTTTAAATTGAACAAAATTAGGAAAATATATATTTTTTTATCCCAATTTTTGGAAAATGAACTTTGTTTGATATACTGGTGGTGGTAAAAAAAATTTACTTCTCACCCCCACCACATTTTTACAGACAATTTGATTTCAAAGTGGTGAGAAAAATGCTTGCATCATAAATATGTTTTGAGGTCTTCTGGCAAAGCAATAACTTTTTCACTTCCAAAAAAAGCAAAAAAAACAGCTTCTGCATTTTCATTCTCTTTTTTCTTGAGTAATAGTTAGATCAGGAGTCTGATAATATCCATGCTCCTGCACCAATGAGAAGCCTGCAAACGAGATGGGGCTTCTCATTGACTCTCCGGACCATACTCATGATCAGGCTACTGACCCAATTTTTTTTCCTTTTTCGGAGCTCTACATCTCCCTTCTCTTAACAATTTTTCTACCATCACTTTTTCTAAGTGCTCTAAGCTCCGTATGCCGCACGGCGGTGACAATCACGAACACGATGGTTACAAATTGTGATACAAAAACATCCGATCTCACCTAAGAAACTTCACCCACTTTTAAGTTCAAAACTAGTTTTTTTTCTTGATAGTGGCATGTCATGCCAAACATACACTCGAATACACAAAGACAGTGGAATTTTTGCCCAAATCAACCTGAGCAAAAACAGTGCCAAACGGAGCCCTAATCTCACCATTGCTTCTCCTACAAACACAGCCATAACATCCTAGCACTTAATTTCAAGTTATAAAACTCAAATGCTTCACACGGTAGAAGACATCCAGGCAAAAAGAGAACATATTTCGCTACTTAAACAAACAAATTTTAGAAATACGTTGAAATCTATAAAATGTCATGAGCAAAACATTGTAAAAATCATCCATTCTTTAGAGGAAACCCCTTAAGAAGACGACGTGGATCAGACGAAAGAAGCAAGATCTTCAACACCATTAGAGGACAAGTAGAACTATAACTTAACCCAGTTAGAAAACCTTCAAAGAGTAAAGAAGGAAGCAAAGAAAGTGCACACAATTCCTCAATCAAACCCTGCAGATCACTGGAGAGAGTATTTAGAGCTCACATCCTCACCGGCATCCCCAATCTATCCAGCCTTCCAGACCCCGGATACGCCTTATTGGCAAACTTCGCCTGCAGGGAAGATCTCTGCGCGGGGAAGCCATTGTTGTGGCCGGACGATAGCCTCTTTATCGAGCCCGACTTCTCCAGCTCGGGCCTCTGCTTCGGGGCGCTCTGCGACCGAGCCTTTGCCCTCGAAGATTCGGTGTTCATCATGTAATTCGGGCAATCGGAGTACCCGCTGAAGAGGCTTAAGGAGTAGTCCAATGTGGTTGGAGTAAATGCGCCTCTCCTTGAGCTCCCGGCCTGAGAAGTTGCAGAGAAGAACCTGGGACTCTCTCCGGGGTCCTCTGGTTTGATAACGGGGAATCTGAGCGGGATCGGTGAATTGTCGATGGTGGAGGATGGGCTCGGGGCGGATAGCTGGGCGGTGGTGGAGTCCTTGGAAGGGGAATCGGGAGCGGAATTCTGATCGGAGTTCAACGGGGAAGAAGATGATATGTAACGGCTAGTACGTTTCGACGTAAACTGCGGGGGTTTGCCGGGGTCAACTTCGAGTATCTTGGCGTTCTTCTCGTCGTCCACCGTCTTTGGAACTTCGCCGCCACCGTCCCAATATCGCTCCTCCATCCACTGGTCGAGCCAATTCCAGTGTGCAGAATGATTCCCATTCTTATGGGAGCCATCCAAACTCTTCTTCTTCGACGAACTTCTCTGTAAGAAAAAAAGGAAACTTCTTGTTTGAATTGATTCAGCAAAATCTCAAGAACTGAACAGAGATTACCTGGAGCAACCCGATCCGATCCGTCTTTGAAGAATTGGAACGCATTTGATTCTCGTATTTCTCCGGAGTTGGAGGAGCCTGGAAAGTAGAAGAAGAAGAAGAAGAAGAAGAAGATGATGAGTGCGGGAAAGATGGGAGTTTTCAAAGAAGAAAACAGAGCATTCTAACTCACAGGATTAGATCGAGAGCTCCGGCTGGATCTGACGGCTTCCAAGCGAAGCGCCCGGCGGGCATGGGCGCGCGCCTGAACCCTAACCAGCGCCTGCATGCACGTCAAAGTCTCCGCCGCCTGCTTCCTCACAATGTTCCCCCTGACCAACGCCTGAAGCTTCACCAATCCCTTCAGAGCTCGCAGTGCTCTCCTTGCCTTCAAGTCAAACAAAGAATGTCAACATCCTCACATGGAAGGCCATGAGAAATTGGATTAATTTGGACCACATTGACTTACAAACATCATGAGTCAAAGCAGAGTGAAGCAGGTGGAACAAGAAAAAGGAAGATTCACTGCAAACACGCCTCTCTAACAGACTAAAAAAGATTACTTGTTGACGTCGGTCGGTGGACTTTAGGAGAATAATTAACTAAGTCCGGCTGAGAAAGAAATTCCGGATACAGTCCCCGCCATTACTAACGGCTGCAGCAGCTGTAAATGCAGCAGCGAAGAAGATGGATCTATAGACCTACTCTCAAACCGTTTAATTAAATGTCATCCCTTTCCGGCCGGCGACGGCATCGCCGCAGGCGTCGTCGCTCCAAAAAGAGAAATAAGCATGAGTAAAGGCTGAGATGCCATTGAAATTCGATGAAACCGCGTGAAATTGGGTTCTCTGAAATGACCACACACTGCAGAATCACGAAACACAACTCATTTCTCTTTGGGATAATCGAGGAAAAGCAAGTGGTGGCGCCAGATCTCCGCCGTAAATCCACGTTAATCCGCCGTAAACGGATTAAATTATAAGAAAAATGACGACTTGACAAAAACTATAGAAAATGATAAACCAGGGTGAAACGGAAACAGGGGAAAGAGCGGAGCTTACCAGATAACCGCGGAACGCCGCCTGGATCTTGATGGCGGCCCACTCGTCCCGCTTCGCAGCCTTCGACACGACGAGCCCTGCGGATCTTCCGCTGCTCGTAAGCCGCACGACAACCGCGGCCGCCTGCGCGGCGGCGACCGCGGCTTCCGCAACTGCTGCGGTCGCCGCAGCCACGGCGATGGCGTGCTTGCCCTGCTCGTCGCCGTCGTCGGAGATAGACTCCATCCTCACCTCCCTATAGGAGCCCTTTCTGTGTTCCTTCGGCTGCGGAGACGGCCGACTCTGCTGCGAAGCTCTGTCCCTCTCCCGGAAGGATTTCATGAACCCCCATCTCTTCTTCTCTTTAGCCGGCCGGTTTTCCGCCGTCGACCCGCTGTCGACTGCCGCCTTTTTCCCTCCTAGGAGTCCGAGAAACCATCTCGCCGCCCGACCCATTTGCTGTCCCCGCCGCCGGCGACTCCACGCGCTTCACGCTACAAGTTCATTCCGCCCAATCGGAAAAATTAAAGTAAACCACGACAGAGTGAAATTCAAAGGTTAAATGGAGAGGAAATCGAAGCGGCGGCGGAGGAAATCAGCACTCGTTTTTGTCTCTTCGTCTCTCTCTCTCTCTCTCTCTCTCTCTCTCTCTCTCTCTCTCTCTGTCTCCTGCTTCTTCTTCTTCCCGGCGACCCGAGTTCCAACTCACGTTTGTGAAGGAGCGGCGGGTCCCCGCTTACAGCCGGCGAGTTTTAATGGTGTTCTCATACGAAAGTACGGATTTACCCCTACTAGTGCCAGTGAAGACCTTGCTAGTCAGAGCCCATTCCGCTAATGACAAGGGTGTAAAGTCCTAAGCGATTTTAGCAGTTTAGTGGAAATAAATGGGTCAAGTTGTTTAATCGAATATAAATTTTGGAAAAATATATTTACTTTAATTTTATTTTCAGCTCTTCATATCTCGTTAATAATCAAATTAAATTAATGTCCAAGTCCAAATGCTATTATTAGAATTATTTTAATATACGATTTAATTAAATGAACGGTTAAAATAGGTTATGAAAATAACTACCACTTGTAGTAGGGTGGTGGTTATTATGTAATTATTAATGTAGGTATTGGTCTCTTATCTAATACCTAAAAAAATAAATAAGTTAAAATAATTTTGGGATTAGAAAAGTGGCAAAAAAAATGATCTCTTTGAATAGACTACAAGATTGATAACTTTTTAACTCTTTATTCCATTCCAACAATCAACATAAGATTTAGGCTACATTTGTTTTGGCGGTGGCAGATAGATCCGGCGGGTGGAAACAAAGTGTTTGAAACAGAGGGGGTAGGTGGCTGCTCCAAACAGAACTTTTTGGGGCGTTTCTCAAGACGGGCGGGTGGAAACGGAGCAAACGTCGTCGGAGATTCATTTGTTTACCCTCCTTCCGGCGGCGTTTGCCCAAAACGGAGCTGCGAAACGCCCAAACAAATAGAGTCTTACAACAATTGTAGGGAGGTGTTTGGATATTTCCCTTTTCAAATTGCCAGTTGAAAATGGTCATTTAGCATCGTTTTGAAGCTGGACTTTTGAGCAGCAGCGAGACCGGTGTACAACCGGCCGTTCTGATTTTCTTCTTCCTCCTTCATAGCAGCAACCGTAAAGCTGACGTCGAGCTCTTCGTTCACCATTCTTCCAAGCGAGCCGACATTATCGTCAAGTATCCAAATTGTTTTTTTTTTCGTTTTTAGGGTTCTATTTGGGCGGCGTGTTCCAGGACTCGCAATTTCTTCCAGAGTTCCATCTACCTTCCAGAGCTTGAAGAATGTTCCTGTTCTATGTGGAGCTCTAGTTTTTGTTCTCGCAGTGTATAGGGCTCCAAATCGTGTCCTGTAGGTGATTCCAAGGCTCGAATTGTCCATCGAGAGCTCCATCATCCATCTTTCAGAGGTCGAACAATGAATTCCCCATAGGGGCGGATATAAGTGTTATGTTTAATCGAAGCATCCGGATGGTGATCAAAGTGGAATCACCTACCTGTTGCCCATAGGTGGGTATAAATAGGCAAACCCTAGGAGTAATCGCGGGTATCAGATATCCGTGTATCCGAATCGACCTATTAAGCCTCTGAACCCGATATTTGTCCAAATAGAATTTAGCAATCTCCTCTTATATTTGTGACAAATAACGTGTACGTCTCGGAGTGCAAAAATTAGAGAGTACTAAAAGGAAAAAAAATTCGTCTTTACACATTTTCATAAAAGTTAGCACAGTTAAATATAAGTAGGAGTTTACCAAAAAAACAGTAACATGAACATCCAAACATACAGTGCTGCTCAGAAATAAATAAGTCTGAAAACAAAATAACAATGACTCAAAAAACGTATAGCAATTCTACCCAGAGATTAGATCATCATCATCCATGTCGAAGTCTACTTTCTCCCCTCCATCTTCAATAGTGTCTGCAAAGAATTTCATGAGTCAAACTCTATGAATTCATAAATATATGCAGTGACATATCAAAGTAATCTAATTCTATCTAAATGAACTTAGTATTTGTAGCAGTAGTGAAGTAACACTGTTAACATCTCTATCCAGTCTCAGCAGGACCAGTCAAATTATGATTTTAATAAATCACACATTTTTATCTTACTCATTAATGACCACTATGTACATTATCATATGACTTGGCACACCGTCATTTGCAACATTATCAGATGTGAAATAATGTGTTATGATCACTAATGTTAAATTAACTTGTACAATGATTTTCTATTCTCAGTTGAATAATTCTCGAATTAACTTCAATGATAAAGATGTTACGTCATCAAATGTGAAATGACTAACATCCAACCATCTTGTGTTTTCATCAAGAAATTATTTGAGATTTTAAGTTTGTTATTAGATGCTTGAATGTTGTATATATGTGTTCTTACCTTTAAAACATAAACATAAGAGGAAAGTTTCATATCTCTATGAACTTTAATCTCATCTCCTCCAATGTTTTGATTGTGAGAGCTCTATTTAATTCTTTTGTCAAGACACCTACAACATTATCTTTCGAGCTCACATCAATTAGGATAATAATCCCTTGACTTGTGAGGGATGTCAATCAGACTTGTTTCATCCTTAGTTGTCTTCTTTTGCTATTGAACAAAGTGTTCGTAGCAATCATTTTAGTAGCCCAATTGTCGCAGTAAACTAGAACAGAACTCAATTTCAGGCTTGATAGTGGAATGTCCATCACCAAATCTCTTATCCACTCTATTTCTTCTCTCACTGAAGTTAGAGCATAGTGTAACGGCCCGGCCTTACCGTCCGTGGGCTCAGCCCACTAGGATTAGCACGACGCTGCTACCGGGCTGTAGCCCAAGCACCTCAAAGCCTCTCCGCGCCTGTTTCTCAGCAGCAGTGCATTGTTGAGGCCAGGTCTCGAACCCACAACCCCCTTGATAAGCTTCCCTCAACAAAGCTCATCACCAATTGAGCTATTGTTGAGGTCAGGTCTCGAACCCGCAACCCCCTTGATAAGCTTCCATCAACAAAGTTCATCACCAACTGAGTTGTAGCTCAATTGGTGATGAGCTTTGTTGAGGGAAGCTTATCAAGGGGGTTGCGGGTTCGAGACCTGGCCTCAACAATGCACCGCTGCTGAGAAACAGGCGCTGAGAGGCTTTGGGGTGCTTGGGCTGCAGCCCGGTAGCGATGCCGTGCTAATCCTAGCGGACTGAGCCCACGGACGGTAAGGCCGGGCCGTTACACATAGAGTTCAGATTCCATAAAAGATAGTGCAATACATAATTGTCTCTTGGGCTTCCAGGCTACAACTGCTCCTCGTAGAGTAGATATAAATCCACCAGTGGACTTGCTGTCGTTTATTTCTGAGCACCATGATGCATCAGAATATCCTTCCAAAACTGGAGGATGACCATGATAACATAAAACATACTTTTGAGTGTGCTTTAGGTATCATATTAGTCTATCGAGGGAATCTCAATGGTCTTGGCTAGGATTACTAATAAATCTACTTAACATGCCGACCGTAAAGGTTAGTCAGGTCTAGTGCAGACCATAACATATATGTGATAACCAATTAGTTTAGCATAATCTAACCGTCTAACTACAGCTCCTACATTGGGCTTTAAGCGGTTGTTATAATCGTATGATGTCTCTAATACTTTATATTCACTGTATCCTCACGTATCTAATATGGATTTTATGTAGTGACTTTGACTTAGGAAAATACCATTTTTCCCAAAGCTCACTTGCATGTCTGATATAGTTTCAGCTGCACCGAGTTCTTTAATGCTAAACTTTTCATTAGTCCTGAGTTAACGTCATCCAATTCATATTGATCATAACTAAGAATCAGTATATCATCCACATACAAGCATATTATAGCGAATTTATTTGATCTATGACATATGTAAAGACATTTATCAGAGAGACTCGACATGAATCTCATGTTCTTTACACTATAGTCAAACTTCTCATGCCATAATTTAGGTGCTTATTTTAGTCCGTATAGTGACTTGATTAACTTACAGACCTTACTTTGGTGACCTTATACTATGAAGCATTCATGTTGGCTCATGTAAATCTCTTTTTTCAGATCTTCATTCAAGAATGTAGTCTTAACATCCATTTGATGAACAATAAAGTTCTCATTATACGTAATAACAAGAAGGATCATAATGATTGTTAAGTGACATACTGGTGAATATACATCAAAGTAATCTATCCCACTAACTTGTGTGAAACATTTAACCATCAGGTGTGTTTTATGCTTAGCTACACTACCATCAGGATTAAGCTTTCTTCTCTAGAACCCACTTACACCATATATTTTTAGCCTCTTTTGGCTTATCAACTAACGTCCAAGTGTTGTTCTGAAGTAGAGAGGCCATATCTTCATCCATGGCTTCTTTCCAGAGTAGTGAATCCCTTGATCACATCGCTTTTTTATAGGTAGATGGATCAGCCTTGACGTGATAAGTGACAAAATCACTACCGAAGGTCCTGAGTTTTCTCTTTCTCACCGAAGTTCTTCTAGACTTTAGGCCACTATTATCTACTAGAACTGAATAGGGGGTGCTTGGTACTTATTCAAGATCTTCCTCAATAATAATTGCTTGCATACTTGGGAGTGACATGTTCTTGTCTTTAAGGAATTTATCCTCAAAGAACATTGCATCCCTAGATTCTATAATGATGTTATTAAAAATATCTAAGAATCTATCTGCAGCACTATCCTCAGCACAATCTAAGTAAACACAGGTGTTGGTCCTAGGTCCAAGCTTAGACCTTCTAGGGTCAGAAACCCTAACACGGACTATACAGCCCCAGGTCTTAAGTCTAGTTATAGCCAGGAGGTCTCTTAAACCAAGGCTCGTATGGTGAAACCTCTAACTTAACATGATGAACTTTGTTCAGAATGTGATTTGCAGTTAAAACTGTTTCTCCCCAATAAGCAGTAGGTATGCTAGTAGTGAAGAGCATAGAATTCAACATTTCTGTTAACGTTCTATTTTTTCTCTCGGCTATACCATTCGATTGAGGTGAGTAAGGAGCAGTGGTTTTTGCTATGATTCCTTGAGAGGCCAGGAAACATCTGAACTCACTAGACACGTATTCTCCTCCTCTATCACTTCTAGACTTTTTTATCTTCATGTCTAGTTAGTTTTCTACTATAGTTTTGAAAAGACAGAACTTTTCAAACACTTCATCTTTAGTTTCAGAAGATAAATATGATAGAAACAAGAGCAGTCATCTATAAATATGATCATATACTTCTCTCCTCCTCTAGTGACAAAACTTTTAAAGTTACAAATATCAGAATGTATAAGCTCTAGGGGTGTTGTGCTCCTAGTAACCGCACTAAAAGGTTTCTTAGTGATCTTAATCTGAGCACACACTTCATGTTTCTCAGGTTGGGTTTTAGTGTCTAATGTGATCTGGTGAGTTCTAGTTATTTAGAATATTTTCCTATAGTTCACGTGTCCTAGTCTCTCATGTAGAGTGTTAGGTTTAACTAAGTTTGTTTGAACTTGTTGAACTATCTCGTTTGCTAGACTTTGTTAGTATATTATATTTTGGACGTATGCACATCCAAAATAATGAGAGTTAACTGACAATGTTACTCTACTACTACAAAAAGTAAAAGACATGTCAGCATCACACAACAAACTTATAGACACTAAATTAGCACCTAATTAAAGAATTAATTTAACGTTCTTTAAAGTTAAACTCTTACTTGAGGATAACAACAAGGTTGTGTTCCCCGCCTTCGGCACATCAGTTGTCTCGCTATTCGCCACCATCACAGACTCTCTTGCAGCAGTGAGCCCTGTCATCAAATTAGCGTTGTTGCAAACGTGGCACGTTGCCCCCGAATCCAGTTATCACTTAGTACTGGCCTTCACGTTTCCGACCATAACAACAAAGTCAGATGACTCAACAAGGCTAACCATATTGGCCTGATTGCCATCTTGTGGTGCTCTAGTCCTTTCCTTTTTAGGGAGCCTGCAATCAGATGCACTATATCCCCACTTAATGCAGTTGGAATACTTGCCTTTAAACTTTTTAATCTTTTTACTCGGGCCTGCAACCTGTGAGCTATTATGGGGAAGTTTGGTATTTTTAGGATGGGGCGCGCGTTTAGAGTTTGAAATCATGTTAGCTGCAACTTTCTATTTGCTAACATTTTCTAAGGCATGCCTTGTCCTGTTCCCATCCTCAATGCGTATAAAATGCTTGAGGTCATTCAGACCAACTTGCATCTTCTTGTAGTATATTTCAGTTTTGAAATTGTACCACGTGGAAGACAATTTATAAACAATCATTCCCTCAACAAAGCTCTCGGGCAAAGTAATGTTTTCACTGTGTAGGGAATCGACCAAGTTTTCACATTCTGATACCTGAGGGAGAATGACTTTCTCCTCGTCGAATGTGAAGGAATGAAACTTGTCCACTAGGTATGCTTTTGACAGGTCCTATTCTTGCCTGAAGTGCTCCTCCAGAGCCTCCTAGATCTCCTTGGCACTCTTCATTTTGATGTACGTCTTTGTCAGGCTAGAGGATAGATAATTCAGCAGGTAGTCACGACAGAAGTCCTCATCGTGGACCAACTATGCCTCATCGTCAGTCCCCATAACGTCAGCACGATCACACTGAACTGTGTAAAACACGTTCAGGTATTTCATCCAAAACTGGGTATTCAGCTTCCAACCATTGAACTCGGTGGCCGTGAAATTTCCAACTTGAAATCAAAACTGGAGACGAGAAATTGCTCCCCTTCATCATTGTGAGGGTCACAAAACGTCAATAGGATTTATCGACGCCAAACAAGGTCACTCGATGCCAGACAGGCCCACTCGACGCCAAACAAGGCCACTCGATGCCAAGAGCTTGGACTCGACGCCTGAAGAAGCACTCAACGCCTGGAGAAACACTCAACACCTGGAGCTAGTGCACTCGACGCACTCAACGCCAAGAGCTGGACTCGACGCACTCAACCTCTGGAGTTAGACTCGATGCACTCAACGCCCGGAGCTGGACTTGACGCACTCAACGCCTGGGCTGACACTCGACGCCAGGGCAAATTAGGGTTAGGCGAGGGTCCCTCCTCCACTAGACAGCGCCACGACCAGTCTACTACTCCTACACCAGGAACGCTGACAAAAGACCAGCAACAGCCTTTCCCGGAGGCGGAAGATGATCTCCTTGCCGATGTGGTGAGAGACAGAGCAGATCAGGCAAGATCCTGCGGGATAAGTCTTCCTAGTCCCGATCTAGTAATAGGAAGAGGCAGGCACGACAAAGAGGCCCAAAAACAGAGGAAAACGGTGGCTCCAGAAGAAAATCTACCAAGCGGCGGCGGACGGGCTTCGCGACGGCTTCAACGAGAGCAGCGACGGAGCGGAACAGAGCACCACAGAATACCACGAGCAAGAGGGGCTTGATTCGAGATTATTAGGTTTGCTTGAAACATCTAGATGGTGATCAAAGTGAAATCTCCTACGCGTTGCCCCTAGGTGGTATAAACAGGCAAACCCTAGGAGTAACTACGGGTATCAGATATCCGTGTATCCGAACCGAATCGTTAAGCCTCCGAACCTGATATTTGTCCAAATATACATTAACACTAAGGAGGGGTCGGCAGGGGCCCCCCCCCCCCCCCCCCCCCAAGAATTTTTGTAAAATGAATAATTAATTTGGATTTCTCTCACCGAGCTAATAAAATTTGACAACTTTATGTCAAAAATGGTGTCCGGATAAGAGAGAAAAGAGTCCGAAAAGGTAGAGACGTTTACATTTTTTGGGTTGGAATAAGAGAATAATGACATGAGAGCTAACTGGTTTAATTAATTTTTGTAAAGATTACATATGTAAATATTGTTGAGATATTTGCAACCAATTTTGATCTCGCCAAGTCGACATTCTCCTTCACTAATAGCTTCTTCGGTATCTCTAAAAGAAACACTACCAGCATCTTTGACACGTAATAGCGCGACATCTTCTTTACTCAACTTTTGTAATTTTGCTTACTTTAATAGTGTCTCTTTTATTACACCTTTAGAGTAAATGAGATCTATGTCGATAAATAAGTTTTTCTCTTAAAAGAAACAAAAAATTATAAAAGAGATCAAGAACATACTTAGCTAGCTGGATGCGAGAATGAAGCAGTTACTGGCGATGATGAGGGGTTGCGATTCCCTTGAAACAGGAGACATTGCGTCAAGTAAGCGAGCTTTATGGAGGGCTAATTTTCACAGAACAGGATATAGGAATTAGGAGCACAGTTTCTAATTAGTGCATTTTATGTGATCATCTAATTTATATATTTGTATATAGATATATGCAATAAATGTATAAATATTCTTTCTGTTAATTTTTTTAATTAGTGTTTCTCAGGCATACAAAATAAGTTATTATGTGACTTCATTTAATTTTTGAAAATCAAATTTCAACACTGTATTTGTTCACTACGAGTTTCTGAAACTTCTTTAACGGTCTGAGTCCCTGTTGAAATTTCTAGATTCGCTCTTGTTTCCCTACCTATTCTCCCCTCCATAAATTAATGTTATCTCTATTGGTTCGGATCGGGATCCAACCCAGATTCAGACCCATTACTATTTCAGGTTTTATATTTATTATAAAACTTATGTTTCCCACCAACCCGTAAGTTTGATCCGCCGAAGAAGAAAAGGTGGAGCCGCCCTTCCCTCTCTCCCTTGCTCTCTCTCTCCCTTGTTTCTCCCTCTCATACGATTGAGGAGGCAGCCAACCTCAAGGACGATCGTCGGTTTTGGATGGGTTGTCGCTGGCCTTAGAGGATAGCCACCGACATTGGACGAGGAGAGTTGCCACCAATCTTGGAGGAGATAACTGCAGGTGTTGGGGGAGAGAGCTGTTGGTCGTCTTGGAGGAGATTATCATCGATGTTAGTGGAGAGTGTGGAGCAAAGGATGAGATTTGTCGTGGAGAGGAGAAGCACGGTTAGATCCGATTTAATTCTCTCTTTGGTGATGGCATGGTCTCTGGTGGTGGTGCGGTTAGACGCTATACATTGATGTTGAGGGTTCCGGTGAACCTTGTGCATCCGCTAGGCAGATTGCTGTCCAAATATTAGATTTTTGTCACGAATCATGCGTGTCCGGAGCATTTACAGTGTACTTGTAGGAAGTTCATTTTTCTCCTACTTTTGTTGGGTCTATTGATACCAATGTCCCAGATTTGTAAAAAGTCAAACAAGTCAATGACATACGCATAGTTGTATTTGATGTTTGTTTAAGTTCATGCATGCAGGATAGTCCTTGTCACATTGATTGGACAGGTGGAAGCAAAGAAGGATGCTGAAAAGACAAAAAATTTCCTAAGTCCATAGGCGTTGAGTAAAGCCAACTCACTCAATGTCAGAGGAATGCTGACAAAAGGCAGGATGTTGGTCCAGTCCAAATGCGTTGAGTGAGCACAGCTCACTCAATGCTAGATGAGCTAAAGCACCGAGTCAAGTGTGGATAATCAAAGCCAAGCTTCAGCAAGCAGAAATATCAACTAAGTCCACAGGTGTTGAGTGATGTCACCTCACTCAACGTCATATAGCAAATTCATCGAGTAAAGCTAGCTCAATCAAAACCATAGAGTTTCTGGTAAAAGAAAAGATTCTAAGTCCAGAAGCATTGAGTGAAGCTAGTTCACTCAACGCCATGCTGATTCTGTCAAGCCCAAGAAGATAAATAGAAAAATCTGTTCAAGTACAAAAGCGTTGAGTGAAACCAGTTCACTCAACGCCAAATGACAGAAAGCATTGAGACAGGCCTGAACAGTCAATGCCTGAGAAGAAATTGGAATTTGACTAAGTTCAGAAGCATTGAGTGAAGCCAGTTCACTCAATGCCTAGGCAAAAGATGAGGCTGAGGCATGAAGTATTGAGTGTAGTCAACACACTCAACGCCTCCATTCAGAAGAAAAGTTTCTAAGCACAAAAGCGTTGAGTGAAGCATGTTCACTGAACGCCTCAGCAGTTGACAGAGTTCAGAAGGAGCTAAGGCAAATGACGTTGAGTGAAGGCCAACCACTCAATATTCTCAACGTCATGGATGCAGAAAGAGCTGAAGAATAAGCTAAGTCCAGAATCGTTGAGTGAAAACCTTTCACTCAACACCACTCAACACCTGAGTTGATTCTGAGAAATTTTCTAAGTTCAAAATGGGTGACAACAGCAGAAGTCAACAAAGTCAATGCAGTTCAAATTGTTTGCGGGAAACCTGCAGAATGCCTTTAATGGCGTCTGCGGACAGCTGTTGTCGTTATCTGCAATTGGAAGGTGGTAACTCGTCCTTTTTAGGCTGGGCCCACAGTACATAGAGTCGTTGATCAGCTGACTATAAAGGATAAGATTGGGTGAAAGGAAACAAGCTTTTAGGGTTTTTTGAATACACATAGCGATGGAACTTCGTCTTCTTTCTCGCCATTAACATCGATCCTGAAGCACAAGTTCTGTTCCGTGAACTTGAAAGCAACAAGAGTTAGTCGTTGCAATCTTCATCAGCGACAACAAGTTCAGAATTGATTTTTGATTGGGAAGAGAAGCATAGCCTTCAGTTTCTGCAAGTTAAGGTAGCTGTTTGAAGAAAATACAATACTTCCAGATACATAGTCTTCAACATCAGACCAAATTCTTGATTCTGAGTCACTTCCAGCACAAGCCGACCATTACTGAAGATCTATTCATCTTGTTGTTGTGAAGAAGATAGGGCTGAAATCTGCTCACCCCGGGAAGACAGACACAGAGAAAATTCTCTGGTGTCTAACTGTTTCACAACTTTTCTATTTTTCGTGGGATCCAGTCTTTGATCTGAGAGTAGGATTTTGTGTAGAATCTGAGTTGTAAGCCTGAGTTATAAAGGCTGCGTGTAAGATCCACTCCGGATCTGAGTGTAAGGTTGTCATTCCAGCCTGAGTTGTAGGGCTTTTGAGCCTGAGTTGTAGGGCCTTGGGCCTGAGTTGTAGGTCTTAAAGGAGACTGAGTGGTCCTGAGGGATCGAGTTGTAAGATCTTTGGAGCTAAGAAATTGGTGAAGTGCCTTGTCTAACAATCTGTTAGAAATATGGAGAGGGACAGTGGACGTACCCATAATATAGGAAACCACTATAAAATATCTGTGTCTTCTATGTGTGTATCTTGAAAGCCAAACAATCTAATCACTAAGTACAAGTAAATCAAGTAAAGGTCTAGATAATTTTAAAAGAGACCTAAAACCTATTTACCCCCCCCCCCCTCTAGGTGTTAGATGACCTTGAAAACTTAGTTTTTTGCTTTTGTATTTATATTACATTTATATACTATGTGGCTGGCCGTGTTATTATGTTTGTGTTACCTGTATCAGAGTCAGGTTCGAAGTAGGTGAATGATTGGATGTTCTAGTTTAGATTTGGGTCAACGGTACGTGATGACATTGGTTCGCTCCCTATCTTCCCAAATCTGATCTGTGAATTAATCAGATTGCCTTGAGATACTACGAGAAGCTATGATAGCGAAGAACATAGTGTTGGCCAGATATATTGTAAAGAAATTTGATGGTAACGAGAAGTTCTGCCTATGGAAAATTTGAGTCAAGGACATGCTGGTTGAGCAGGGGGTTGATCTTAGTATTGTGGGGCATGATTCTTTGCTAGCTTTGGTAAAGGATTCTGAGTGAACAAAGATCGATGAGTGCGCCATCAATGCTATCAGGATGCATGTGCATCGACGATAAGGTGTTGTTCAACATCGATATTGAAGAGTCTACTATCACGTTGTGGGAGAAGAAGGGACAATTCATGAGCAAGACGTTGACCATGAGGATGTTACTGAAACAACGATTATATGACCTGAAGATGCATGAGGGAGGTGACCTGCAAAAAAACACTTCAACGTGTTCAATAGCCTTCTTAACCAACTACATCAGGTTGGTGTGAAGGTGGAGGAAGACGACAAGACCTTATTGTTTCTCACCTCGCAATCGACGCGGTATAAGTAAATGCAGGTCACTCTATTATATGAGAAGAATACAGTAGACAAGAAGCAGATCGTACCCGCATTACTGTCTAGCTAGATGTTGTCAGACCCCACTCCTAGGGGTGAGTCGGCGTTGACAGTAGATGGATGATGGAGGCATCTCAGGAAGGGATCTGGAAGTGCATGACCCAAATTCACTTCCAGGAAGGCAATGACGTGCTACCACTGCAGACAGAGTGGTCATAAAAGGAGGCAATATATGTAGTGTGCGTAGAGTTCTGGGGACGTCCAGGATGCAGGCAAGACAGTGGTAGTTACAATAATGATAATGATGTGTCTCTAATCATCACTGAGAGTCCATATGAATCTGATAGCTGGATATTAGGTTCTGGTGCTTTGCAACACAATTGCTCAGATACGGTGATGTTAAATTCACTGCAGGTGATGACTGAGTCAGTCTTTTTAGGTGACGACTCGACATGTGAGGTCACATGGATGGGATGGTGGATATCCGGATGCATGACAGAGTGATGCGTAAGCTTAAACGGGTACATCTGATACCCAAGCTACACAAGAATTTGATATTGTTGGACAAACTGGGATCCAGAGGATTCAGTTTTACAACGAGAGGTGGAGTTCTTACGGTGATGCGAGGGCGCACCATGCTCATGTGACCTATGCAGCAAAATATTTTGTACTGGTTGGTGGGAACCACGATGTGAGGTTATGTGCCCATGATTTTTGGGGTTGACAGGGTGGATGGTCGTGGTGGCGGTGGATCACCCTTCCAGGACTCTGATTAGGCGAGTCAGATTCAACGATCGAGTTGCGTCAATATTCATAGGTTGAGCTCGAAAAGGAATGAGTCGACGAGAGCAGGTTGGCTGGTGCCTCAGGTCTTTAGGGTGGTGCTTAGTGTAGTGTTGTTATGCGTGATTGATGCTATGTACAGACAATGCCTAGTGTATTGATGCTTCATGCATGAAGTGCTTCATGCAGAAGGTGGATTTAGATCCCAAACCAAGGTTGTGATTGTTATCTTTATTTGTTTGGAACCGGATCTGCATCCGACCCGGATCCGGACACATTAGTATTTTAGGTTTTATATTTATTATAAAACTTAGGCTTCCCTCCCACCCCTGAGTTTGAGCCGCCTAATAAGAAAAAGTGCAACCACCCATCCATCTCTTTTTCTCTGTTGCTATCTCTCTCCCGCATTTCTCTCTCTCTCGTGTGATCGGGGAGGTCGTCGGGCTCAAGGAGGATCACCAGTCTTCGAGGGGTTACCGTCTACCTTGGAGGATAGCCACCAGCGCTGGATGAGGAGAGTCGTCGTCGGTCTTGGAGGAGAGCCGCCGACATTGGTGGAAAGCGCTGCCTCCAATCTTGGAGGAGATATCCATCGATATTGGTGGAGAGAGTGGAGCGAAGGAAGAGATTTGTCATGAAGAGGAGAAGCGCGGTTAGATCTGGCTTGGATTCCCTCTCCGTTGGTGGTGCGGTTGGACGACGGACATTGACATCGAAGGTTCCGGTGAACCTTGTGTGTCCGATAAGCAGATTGCAGCCCAGATCTCATATTTTTGCTGCGAATCGTGTCTGTCCGGAGCATCGACGACGTACTCGTCGGATGGTGATTTTTCTCCTACTTTTGTATTTGTATTGCATTTATATATTTCGTGATATGTATATATGTCGGATGGTGAAGCCCGTGCGAAGGCAGGCGAAGCCCGTGCGACGTCGGGCGAAGCCCGCCTGGATGCGACCGAAGGCCGCCCGAGAGCCGAGCACGGGCGTAGCCCGTGCGAAGATGCTCGTGTATCCGAAGGCCGCCCGAGAGCCGAGCACGGGCGTAGCCCGTGCGAAGATGCCCGTGTATATATACACGAGCATCTTTGCACGGGCTACGCCCGTGCTCGGCTCTCGGGCGGCCCTTAGCCGCATCTAGGCGGGCTTCGCCCGACTTCGCAAGGGCTTCACTCGCCTTCGCACGGGCTTCTCCCGTGCTCGATGTGTTGTTGTGGGTTGTGCCCGCATCAAAATGGGCTACACCCGCAACATATACATATGAGTACTCAAAACGACCGAAAAAAATATAGATCAAGATTATAATTTTTATTTTTTAAAAAAAATGTACGATTTGCCGTAAAAATTTTAATTTCTCTCTCACATATAGTTTTAAGAGGTCTATTAATATTCTTTTTCCCGCTCTGCCCCTCTCTCTTCAATCTTCTTCTGCAATTATTATAACTATGCCTGTGTTATGCATCAAATTTTACAACAGTTAATGTCTTCCCAATTCCAAACCTCAACTTCTTTATTACTAGATTTGTTCATGAAGAGCTCCGATTGGTGATTCCATAATTCAGCTCAAGGCTCAATCCATTGTGAAAGAATTTGACGCATCTTCCATTTTTCATCATTGTTATAGTAGTTTGTTATATTTTTAGAATGTATATGGATGATAAATTTCATTTTGTTTTTCAAGCTGATTTTTTTTTTCATTTTGAATGTTGTTTGTATTGTGCATACATGTGTGTGTTGTGTTGAATTTGTGTATGTTTGTGATGTGTATTTATGTTGTTGTGTGTTGTGTGTGTGCTGTGTATATATGTCGTGAATGTGTGTTGCGTGTATGTGTTGTGAATGTGTCTGTATGTTGTGTACGTATGTTGTGTAACGCCCCCTATCCGTCGCATAGCATATAACAGTAGGTCCGGCCGGGGCCCGACGCCATATACCACAGACAGACCGGGTGGTTACGTATGGAAACCATCCAACCAATCTCAACGTCCTACACAGAGCATTCTAGCGGAAGCAATTTATAAGAGTTACAAAGCAAGAACCCAGCACAAGCATGAATGTCCACTAAAACCAACAGGAATGTCATTACAAAATACTCAAAAGTCGGCCTTAAGGCCTTACAAGATGTTTCATTTGTCTATTACATGATTTACCAACCTCGGCACGCAGGCCGGCCATACATGAATAAAATAGAAAACATTTCCACTTGGGCCTTCGAGGGCCAGCTTCGCAAAAAGGGCTTTAGCCCGCTGTTGACCGCTTGGTCCAGCTGCACCTGCAAGCAAACAAACCACCGCACGGTGGCAACAAAGCAACGGTCAGCAATGCTGACCAAATTATAACGATCCCGCCCCCAACTCGGGGCGGCGATGCTCCTTCCCTGCATTTCATTAGCACAAGCGAGCAATGCATATAACCATAGCCATCTCATCACAGACGTTGGCTCGTACGGCCACACGTCCCGTGCACTCAGGGCACATTCTCGGTGAACCGGTCGATGTTACGTCAATTAAAGCCATTAACATTCCGGACTCACCACCGCCACTAGGACGGCCATTCCTATGAGCAAGTTGTCTTCATGGTATTGGTCACGTCAATTTAAGTCATAGACCACCGAAGACCCCCATTTATGCCAACGGCGAGTGCCATGTACCTTTAGGTCTCTCTAACCCGAACGACATAAAGCGGGTACGGCTCCATCTAACCCGTGCTCACATCGCAACGACAATTTAAGCCATATGCGCGGGTCAAACTTTCACCGAGTCCCATTCTACCGCAATACACATAACCCCGTTATGTTCAAGTTGGCTCTCAGGCCACCATGTTGGCAAGACCTCGTGTCCGCCCAGTTTTCCGGGTGCACCTTTGGGTTAGTCCCCAAGGCTCCCTGCTGCAATCTACCGCGTAGAAAACCCGAAAACACCAAATAGCACGGAGTCTTCTCCGGCCTTATGCAATGCAACATCACCGATCCGAACTACATGTCCGGGTAGGCTTCAACCAAAATGCCTAAGTCCGTTCTCGCATACGGACGCTAAACAACGGGGACTTTACATATCTACCCGAAGGAACGCCTCCAACTCTTCGCCAACTCGCGAGAGAGGGCTTCCTATGCTAAGAAAGAGAGCTATCATGCTCAAAAGTGAGGATCGTTACCCTTGCGTTCCTCTTTGGCGCCATCGAAATGTAATCGGATAGAAATCACCGCGCTTGCGTTGCCTCCGTGGATCCGGAGTCGGCTTGCGATTCGGAGCTCCGAAGCTCCTCCAATGGCGGATCTAGCTCCTCTTCCTCTAGCCTTGGCTCTTCTTTCTCCAAGGGTTTGGAGAGAGATCAAGTGATGAAAAGTGGATTTTTCTTAAGTCAAACCCGTGTATATCCCCCCAGGAATCATCCCCAGCCGTCGGATCTCAACCTAAGAAAACGAGCGGCTTTGATTCGGGGCTGAAATGCCCAATCTGGACCGAACACGGCCTGGCACACGCCCGTGTCCAGGGCCGTGTGCCGCATTCGCCGTCAAAATCGAATCTTCTGAACACGCACACGGGTATCGAACACGCCCGTGTTCTAGCTGACACGCCCGTGTTCCAGCTGACACGGCCGTGTAGCCGGCCGTGTACCCATGATTTTTCCCCCGTTTCCAACCCGAGCACTGCACGGGTTCTGGGACACGCCCGTGTCCTTGCCCGTGTCACATTGACATGCCTGGGCCCCCAGGCCGTGTACACGGGACATTTCGTCGAGGGGAGAACGACGACTCGCTGACACGGCCTTGGACACGCCCGTGTCCGAGGCCGTGTGCCTTGTCTCGACGACCGTCGAGTGAATCTCGACGATTTCACCTTGACGCTCGTCGACACGGGTCGACACGCCCTGCGACACGCCCGTGTCGCAGGCCGTGTGCCCATTCTCGACGAATCGTCGAGAATAACTCGACGATTTCACGGCTAAGTGTCGACACGGGTCGACACGCCCTGCGACACGCCCGTGTCGCAGGCCGTGTGCCCATTCTCGACGAATCGTCGAGAATAACTCGACGACTTCGCGGCTAAGTGTCGACACACGCTTGACACGCCCTGGGACACGCCCGTGTCCCAGGCCGTGTGCCTTCAGCCAGAAACCAAAACTGGCCCAAAACGTCCCCCTTTGCTCCTTTGAGTTTCGGGGCGTTACAACTCTACCCCTCTTAAAAGAATTTCGCCCACGAAATTACATAAAGGGAAAAACATGTACAAAACTAAATTTGTACCTGAGCGGAACAACTCCGGATATTCGTCAAGCATCGTCTGCTCTCGCTCCCAGGAGAGCTCCTCACGACCGCAATTGTCCCACCGGACTTTGACCATCCTGATCTCTTTATTGCGTAGCCGCTTGACCTCCGAGTCTTCAATCCGCACAGGCTTGACCTTTGTCGTTAGCCCACTATCCACCGGCACTTGATCGACCGCGATCACTTGCGTAGGCTCCTGCACCGCCTTCCTAAGTACCGAAATATGGAATACATCGTGTAAACCACTTAGCTCCACTGAAAGCTTCAGCCGATAGGCCGCTTCTCCTACTCGCTCCAGAACCTCGAACGGTCCAAGGTACCTCGGGCTTAGCTTTTTCAATCGTCGCACCCGCGAGACACCCTTGAACGGCTTGATCTTTAGGTACACATAATCACCCACAGCGAACTCCACGTTCCTGTGCTTGGCATTATAGTACTTTGCTTG
The DNA here is from genome assembly GCA_039583875.1 of Platanthera guangdongensis. NCBI lineage: Eukaryota > Viridiplantae > Streptophyta > Magnoliopsida > Asparagales > Orchidaceae > Platanthera > Platanthera guangdongensis. Next base: position 121,726,338 of record CM077149.1, on the reverse strand, counting down.
CCGGTCCTGAGCGATGAGTAACCTCTCCCGTATGGTTCTCACCAAAGAAGTAGCACCCTCTACTTCCGATCGCTTATACAACTTTGACTCACCCGTTTCTAACCAAGACAACGGCGTGCGACATCTTCTACCATATAGGGCCTCGAAAGGCGCCATCTGAATACTTGCTTGGTAGCTGTTGTTGTATGCGAACTCCACCAAATAAAGGTGGTCCTCCCATTGCTTTCCGAAGTCCAAGACACACATGCGAAGCATGTCTTCCATCGTTCTATTGACCCTCTCGGTCTGCCCATCCGTTTGTGGATGGAAGGCTGTGCTAAACTTCAGCTTTGTTCCCAACATTTGCTGCACCAGCCTCCAATCATTGGACGTGGACCGCCCATCACGGTCACTCACGATGCTGCGGGGCACACCATGAAGCCGCACTATGTTATCCACATAAAGCTTTGCCAGCTTCTCCACCGGATCATCCTTCCTATGCGGAATAAAATGCGACACCTTTGTTAATCGATCCACGACCACCCAAATGGCGTCGTTCCCCTTTTGCGACCTTGGCAAACCATGCACAAAGTCCATAGAGATGTCGTCAAATTTCCACTCCGGAATAGGCAAGGACTTAAGAAATCCTCCCGGCTTTTGGCACTCCGCCTTTACCAAGGCGCAGGTTTGGCACTTCGCTACGTATAGCGCCACATCCTTTTTCAAACCCGGCCACCAAAATAGCTTCTTCACATCGCGGTACATCTTCGTGCTCCCTGGGTGAATCGAGTACTTGGTATGGTGCGCCTCGTACAACAACTCCACCCGTAAATTGCCCACACTTGGGACGCACAAACGACCGTCTTTCCACAGCAACCCGTCCTCCACGACGAATTGGGAATTTGACCCATCCAGAGCCTCTATCATGAACTGCTTCATATGAGCATCCATATCCAAAGCCTGCCGAATCCGATCAGCCAGGTCATATTGGACTTCAGTCCAATTCAGCACTGCTTCAGCACTAGATTGTCTATCCACACAAACAATCTCCAACGCCTCCAGCTCCTGCACCAACTGCTCATCATGCACTGATAGCCAATTCGCTTGAGCTGGGGCTCGGCGACTCAACGCGTCCGCAACCGCATTCCCTTTGCCAGGCACGTAGTGGATCTTGAAAGTATAGTCCCCCAGGAACTCCATCCACCTACGCTGCCGCATATTCAAATCTTTCTGATCTATTAGATACTTTAGGCTCTTGTGATCGGTGTAGATGTCAATCTTCACACCGTACAAATAGTGTCTCCACAGCTTCAAGGCAAAAATCACGGCCGCTAACTCCAAGTCATGGACCGGATAATTCCTCTCGTGCACTTTTAGTTGTCTCGAGCCATAAGCTATCACGCTGCCGTGCTGCAGTAGCACGCAACCTAAACCACTGCCCGAAGCATCGCTATATATCTCATAGCCTTCGGTTCCACATGGCGAACTCAACACAGGCGCCGTGGTCAACCGACACTTCAATTCCTCAAAAGCTCGCGCGCACTCCGGCGTCCAAACGAACTTATGCTCCTTCCTCGTCAAAGTAGTGAGAGGTAGCGCTATCCGCGAGAAGTTCTCTACGAAGCGCCTATAATAACCGGCAAGCCCCAAAAAGCTCCGGACTTCTGCTACCGTAGCAAGCTCAGGCCACTCCCGTATCGCAACAATCTTCGCCGGATCCACCGCAATACCCTCTCCACTCACTATATGCCCGAGGAACGCTACTGAGGATAGCCAAAACTCGCACTTCGAGAACTTGGCATACAACTGGTTTCTCCTGAGTGTCTCCAACACCAAATGGAGATGCTTGAAGTGATCCTCCTCACTTTGCGAGTACACCAAAATATCGTCGATGAAGACGATCACGAAATGGTCTAGGTACTCCCTGAACGTCCTGTTCATCAAATCCATAAATACTGACGGCGCATTAGTCAGCCCAAACGGCATGACCGTAAACTCATAATGCCCGTATCTCGTACTAAACGCTGTCTTCGGGATATCACTCTCCCTTATCCGCAGCTGATAGTACCCAGACTTGAGATCTAACTTCGAGTACACCGTCGACCCGACTAACTGATCAAAGAGATCATCAATCCGGGGGATCGGGTACTTGTTCTTCTCAGTCAGCTTGTTTAGCTCCCGATAATCAATACACAACCTCAAGCTTCCGTCCTTCTTCTTAACAAAGAGGACCGGTGCGCTCCAAGGCGAAGAACTCGGGCGTACATACCCTTGCTCCAACAACTCTTGCAGTTGAACTTTCAGCTCCGCCATTTCCTTAGGCGCTAGCCGATACGGAGATCGTGACACAGGCTTTGCACCTGGCACTAGCTCGATAGTAAAATCTATCTCCCGTTGTGGCGGGGCTCCAGGAAGATCTGCAGGGAACACATCAGGGTATTCCGATACCACTGAAATACAATCCATAGCGGGCTTCGGCTTTGCAACCTCCACTAGAGTGAAGAACAGTTCTGCTCCGGCACGAACTGCCTTAACCACTTGAAGAGCAGACATCAATGTTTTGCTCGACCCCTTTAAGCCCTTAAACGTCGTCTCACGACTCGCTCCCAGCTTGACTTCCTTGCTACCGCAATCTATATGGGCCTGCTGCTCCGAGAGCCAGTCCATGCCAAATATGACGTCAAACTCCACTAACGGAAGTAAAGACGCCCGCAGGTCGAACTCCTGCTCTCCAATACGAGTCTTAACCTCGCAGATCCTAACCGCTCGCATCGAACACCCATTGGGCAATAACACATCCAACTTGTCCTTCGCCATCGAAGAAGGGACTCCGATGCGTGATATAAATCCTTCGGACAAGAAGGAGTGTGAAGCTCCCGTATCAAAGAGTGCTCGTGCGGGATTTTCGCAAATCATTACAAATCCTAAACAAGCAGTGGTAAGGTAACATATACATAACAAGCATATAAAGTTGACTTGCTATAAATTAAACCGTACCTGTCACCACGTCAGCTTGTTTAATGGCCTCCTGTTGGCCAAGATTATAGACCCTTGGTTGGGCCGGAGCATAGTGGGATGCGGTCGACTCCACCGCCTTTCCCTTCTCTTCGTAGGTAGCTCCTGGCCTCCTTTCGGACTTAGGACGTCCGCTCCAACAATCACGGGCAAAGTGCCCCGTCTTGCCACAAGTGAAGCACGCGCCCGGGGTCCGACTCGTAGTCGCCCCAGAAGCACCAGAAGGAGCTGGACCCGAAGTCCTATGCTTCTTGAAAGTCCTCCGATAACCAGACTTCGAAGTAGTCGGCACTTTAAACTCAGCTTTCTTTTCAACCAAGCCTTTCTTCGCTTGTACACTCTTCATGTCCTTCTCCAAGGACCGGGCAGTATTGACCAAGGTCAAGAAACCCTGCGTCATCGGCCCCGACAGTAATAGTCTCAGCTCATCCCTCAGACCTTCGTAGAAGCGATTAGTCTTGCGCTCCTCATCCATGATGGTAGAGCTCGCATAACGACTCAACCGCGTAAACTCGTGGAGATATTCATCCACGCTTCGCTCACCCTGCACCAACCTCAGGAACTCATTCTCCATTGAAATCCTCTGAGTAGAAGGGAGGTATCTTGCTAAGAACAATTCCGAAAACTCTTCCATCGGAACGTCTATCAATTGTCTTCCTCTCAGATGATGCAGCTCCAAGCCTTCCCACCACATCCTCGCTTCCCCGTCTAGAAGGAACGTAGCGATGGTGGTCATTTGCCACTCCTCCGTCTCCGTCGCTGTCATGACTCTCTTCACCCTAGAGAGCCAGTCTTCAGCCTGAGATGGGGTTCCCAACCCCGAGAATAACGGAGGGTTAAAGCTCATTACATGCTTCAACTGCCTCTCAGTCGCCCTCCTTGGCACTATTGGTTCTACAACCACTTGCTCCATCCTCCCCGGCTCCGCCTCTTGAAGAGGTACTTGCTCCATCACAGGAGCTGGCTGCTGCGCTTGCCTCCCAGGCTGCGCATTTATCACGGCTAACACCGCTTCAGCCACCAATCTTATATTTTCAGCCGACAAAGGTGTTGCGGGAGCAACTTCTGGTGCACTACTAGCCTCAGAACCTCGGCGTTCTGACGGCCCAACACCACTTCGGGTCACCTATAGTGGTACAAAACACCGTTAAGCGACCAAATAAATTGCAAACAGCAATTATAGGAACACGCAGGTTCCTCAAACACGAGTATTTTCATTCCTAAGTGGACATTCATGGGTTCTTTTTACTGTTATTACGATGACGCACACAATGTGCTCACCACCCCTTAAAAAGAATTCGCCCACGAATTCAATTCAAGCCCGACCAAAACCAGAAGTCTGATACCAAATTGTAACGCCCCCTATCCGTCGCATAGCATATAGCAGTAGGTCCGGCCGGGGCCCGACGCCATATACCACAGACAGACCGGGTGGTTACGTATGGAAACCATCCAACCAATCTCAACGTCCTACACAGAGCATTCTAGCGGAAGCAATTTATAAGAGTTACAAAGCAAGAACCCAGCACAAGCATGAATGTCCACTAAAACCAACAGGAATGTCATTACAAAATACTCAAAAGTCGGCCTTAAGGCCTTACAAGATGTTTCATTTGTCTATTACATGATTTACCAACCTCGGCACGCAGGCCGGCCATACATGAATAAAATAGAAAACATTTCCACTTGGGCCTTCGAGGGCCAGCTTCGCAAAAAGGGCTTTAGCCCGCTGTTGACCGCTTGGTCCAGCTGCACCTGCAAGCAAACAAACCACCGCACGGTGGCAACAAAGCAACGGTCAGCAATGCTGACCAAATTATAACGATCCCGCCCCCAACTCGGGGCGGCGATGCTCCTTCCCTGCATTTCATTAGCACAAGCGAGCAATGCATATAACCATAGCCATCTCATCACAGACGTTGGCTCGTACGGCCACACGTCCCGTGCACTCAGGGCACATTCTCGGTGAACCGGTCGATGTTACGTCAATTAAAGCCATTAACATTCCGGACTCACCACCGCCACTAGGACGGCCATTCCTATGAGCAAGTTGTCTTCATGGTATTGGTCACGTCAATTTAAGCCATAGACCACCGAAGACCCCCATTTATGCCAACGGCGAGTGCCATGTACCTTTAGGTCTCTCTAACCCGAACGACATAAAGCGGGTACGGCTCCATCTAACCCGTGCTCACATCGCAACGACAATTTAAGCCATATGCGCGGGTCAAACTTTCACCGAGTCCCATTCTACCGCAATACACATAACCCCGTTATGTTCAAGTTGGCTCTCAGGCCACCATGTTGGCAAGACCTCGTGTCCGCCCAGTTTTCCGGGTGCACCTTTGGGTTAGTCCCCAAGGCTCCCTGCTGCAATCTACCGCGTAGAAAACCCGAAAACACCAAATAGCACGGAGTCTTCTCCGGCCTTATGCAATGCAACATCACCGATCCGAACTACATGTCCGGGTAGGCTTCAACCAAAATGCCTAAGTCCGTTCTCGCATACGGACGCTAAACAACGGGGACTTTACATATCTACCCGAAGGAACGCCTCCAACTCTTCGCCAACTCGCGAGAGAGGGCTTCCTATGCTAAGAAAGAGAGCTATCATGCTCAAAAGTGAGGATCGTTACCCTTGCGTTCCTCTTTGGCGCCATCGAAATGTAATCGGATAGAAATCACCGCGCTTGCGTTGCCTCCGTGGATCCGGAGTCGGCTTGCGATTCGGAGCTCCGAAGCTCCTCCAATGGCGGATCTAGCTCCTCTTCCTCTAGCCTTGGCTCTTCTTTCTCCAAGGGTTTGGAGAGAGATCAAGTGATGAAAAGTGGATTTTTCTTAAGTCAAACCCGTGTATATCCCCCCAGGAATCATCCCCAGCCGTCGGATCTCAACCTAAGAAAACGAGCGGCTTTGATTCGGGGCTGAAATGCCCAATCTGGACCGAACACGGCCTGGCACACGCCCGTGTCCAGGGCCGTGTGCCGCATTCGCCGTCAAAATCGAATCTTCTGAACACGCACACGGGTATCGAACACGCCCGTGTTCTAGCTGACACGCCCGTGTTCCAGCTGACACGGCCGTGTAGCCGGCCGTGTACCCATGATTTTTCCCCCGTTTCCAACCCGAGCACTGCACGGGTTCTGGGACACGCCCGTGTCCTTGCCCGTGTCACATTGACACGCCTGGGCCCCCAGGCCGTGTACACGGGACATTTCGTCGAGGGGAGAACGACGACTCGCTGACACGGCCTTGGACACGCCCGTGTCCGAGGCCGTGTGCCTTGTCTCGACGACCGTCGAGTGAATCTCGACGATTTCACCTTGACGCTCGTCGACACGGGTCGACACGCCCTGCGACACGCCCGTGTCGCAGGCCGTGTGCCCATTCTCGACGAATCGTCGAGAATAACTCGACGATTTCACGGCTAAGTGTCGACACGGGTCGACACGCCCTGCGACACGCCCGTGTCGCAGGCCGTGTGCCCATTCTCGACGAATCGTCGAGAATAACTCGACGACTTCGCGGCTAAGTGTCGACACACGCTTGACACGCCCTGGGACACGCCCGTGTCCCAGGCCGTGTGCCTTCAGCCAGAAACCAAAACTGGCCCAAAACGTCCCCCTTTGCTCCTTTGAGTTTCGGGGCGTTACATGTTGTACTGAATTTGTGTTCTGTGTGATGTGTATCCAGAGGCAGACCCACATGCAGACACACCCGGGCACATGCCAGGGTCTAAACTTTCGCGAAATTAGGTTTTGTCTCTTCATTTCCGCTCCTTCTGTGAAGAGAGAGTGCCCGACAAGACCGTGATTTCTGATTCCTGCTTTCATCTTCTCCATCCATCTGAGAAGTGTTGAAATTTGTGAAGTGGAAGTGGTGGATGGGGCAGGCCGGGCGGCCTGGGCGGACATAGTTGGCGGACTGGGCGGACTGGGCGGACTGCGTCCTAGTGATAAGTTTAGTGGAAGTCGGCTGTTCTGAGCGGGTTGTTTGCATAAAGTCCGCAGACTGTGCGGCCTGGAATCTGCGGATAGGACGTTGGTTGATTGTTTAGCCAAGGAGCGGCCTGAGCGGATAGAGGCTTGCAGACTGGTGCATTGCTCAGTGGCCGCGTTGCAAGCTTGTGTAATCGGCGGTTTGGCTCATGTCCGCGGGTAGCTTGCGGACTGGCGTGTCCGCGGTGAGTGCTGTTGCGGACTGGGCTTAGAGCTTGGTTGTGGCCTTGTCGAGCTCTGGTGGTACAGCAGGTGCCTTGCTGTGGAGGTCTTTGGCGGACTGGTGTGTGGAGTCCGGGAGGTGACCATTGCGTTGGACAGGTTGCGGGGTTCTTGCGGACTCAGCCTTTACTCAGGAGGAGTGTGGCGGCCTGCTTGATGGTTGGCGGACGGGAGTTTATGTCCGCCATGCTCGCGTTATACCTTTGGTGGATTTGGACTGGGTCACACTTTGTGCCAAGACCAGGGTGTCCGCAGTATCCGTCAAGTCCGCTGGTGACCGGGCGGACTGTTGTTATCTATGCCTTTGGTCGTGGACTTGTGGCGGATGGAGGCTTGAGTCTTGTTCTATGCAGACTGCCTCGGGTTTGTGCGGACAGCTATTGAAGGGGGGGGGGGTTACTGTCCTGCAGTGGTTGTAGGCTTTGCGGGCGGATGCCTTGTCCGCATAAGGCGGACTGAAGAGGGTTCGCCAAAGTTGCCTTGCTCCTGGCGGTTTATTCCTTGGTATCCGGCTAAGTCCTTGCGGACTCGACAGACGGTGTTTTGCTATCGCGCGGGCTAGGGCGGTGTCTCTATCTCTAGGGCGGTGACCACACTCCTCACCTCGCCTATAAATAGGACCCCCTGACACATCAACAGTAACTTGAGTGAACAGTAAGTTGGGTTCGGCGAGGAGCTGCGGTCTCAGTTTTCTGTCCGCGCGGATTGATTCAGAGCTGACGGTTTGCTGTGTGCAGGTCGCGCAGATAGCTTCAAGGAGCCAGGAGTTTGGCTTTGACTTCGGTCAAGTACTTGGAAGTGTGCGGTCTCTGCAGATTCAGCAGGTCGCTCTGCGGCTTGTCAGTGCTCTGCTTCAACTTTGCCTAGTTCCAATAACCTGTCTGCCGGTCTCAGGCGGGTAGGCGGCCTGTTCCTCAGTTCATCAGCAGGAGGCGAATAACGGTGTGTCCGCGCGGCCTCGCGGCTTCGGCGGACTCCGTGTCTATTCGGCGGATTGTAGCATAGCTCGGGCGGCTTCGGCGGGCTTGGCGACCTCGGCGGTCTCGGCGGATTCCGGTGCTGTCCGCCCGGCTTGTTTTGTGTAACTTTCTGTGATAACTGGTATACTAGCAAAATCATGTCTCGCTACGTATACCTCGCCCTGTAAAGAAGTTGAATGTATAAAAGATCTGCTTGTGCTTCCATTGTTTGTTGGTGTTAACATTTGTTCCTTGGTTTTCTGCTGGTTCAAAGTGTGAACTGGGTAGTGCCGAAGATATTAATTTGGCGTTTGGGCTACCTTGCTGACCACTTTGAGAAAATTCAACAGGGTATCAGAGCTAGGTTCAGTTGCGTGAGCGGTAGTCAACCAGTGCTGTTACTCTGTGCTTGAGTGGTGATCAACCTGTGTTGTTGCTCGGAGCTTCTGAAAGGTTGTCAACAGGTGTTGCAATGGAAGAGAGTTACGCAAGAGGTCTGAGCATTGAACTCTTAACGCCGACTAACTTCAAGAAGTGGAAGTCGTGCATGAAGAGTTATCTTCTTGGTGAGGAGCTATGGGAAGTCGTTAGTGGTGATGACAGGTAGGAAGTGACAGCTGCTTTTGGTACTCCTGAGCAAGTACTGCTCTCGAGGAAAACAAATGCTAAGGCGGAGTTTATTTTCAAGAGGGTCGTGTCCCCAGAACTGTTTGATCACATCATTGGATGTGAGTCGGCTGCTGATATTTGGACAACCATTGATGAATTGTTCAATAGGAAGAATGTGGCGCGGCTTCAGTTTCTGGAGAATGAGTTGGCCAGGGCAACTCAGGGAGACCTTTCCATCTCGAAGTACTTCTTAAAAATGAAGAGCTTGTGTGCTGAGCTGTCGGCACTTGATCTTGATGAGCCTATCTCTGAGGCGAAGATGAAAAGGCACATTATTCGCGGCTTGCGGAAGAAGTATGTGTCCTTTGTGACATCTGTTCAAGGGTGGGCTACTCAGCCGTCTCTACTGGAGCTTGAGAACCTGCTTGTCTCACAGGAGAGCTTGGCAAGGCAGATGGCTGGAGTGAATATCAATCAGGAAGGCAGTGAAGCTCTATTCTCAGGCAAGAAGAAAGGATGGGAAGGGAAGAAGAAGAAGATGCAGGTCGTTGGTGAGAAGGAGCCTTCTACGTCTTATCAGTCGGAGAGGAGCAATGCTCCTAAGGACTAGAAGAAGAACCTGAAGTGCTACCAGTGTCATCAGCGAGGGCACTTCAAGCGGGACTGCAAGGTCAAACTGCAGCCTGGGCATGCTGCGGGAAAGGAGGAAACTTGCTCGAGAAGTGAGGAAGCAGGATGGGGCAGAGCTTTCATGACGGGCACTTGTGTCCGTGCCTTGTCTGCTGAGGACTTCAACAGCGAGTGGATCGTGGACTCCGGGTGTGGTCATCACCTCACCGGAGACAAGTCGAAGTTCACCTCCATGCAGGCATACTCAGGTAATGAAGTTATTATCACTGCTGATAATACTGTTTATGAAGTAGAGAAAGAGGAGGTTGTGTCTTTGGGTAGTGATCAGGGGCCACTCACGTTAAGCAGTGTGTATCACGTACCGGGCATGAAGAAGAACCTCTTCTCGGTGACCAATGCGGTGGACGCTGGGTATCACGTTCTGTTTGGGCCAACAGATGTGAGGTTCCTTCACAACGTATCAACGGTTAAGGCTGATGTTGCTCATGTAGGAAGGAGGGTGAAGAACTTGTTTGTTCTTGCCACCAATTCATATGTTGATCGTATGAGGGCCAATGATAGCGCTGCTATCTGGCATGAGAGGCTGGGGCATGTAGGCATGGATAAGCTGAATGCGATGGCTAGTAGAAGTTTGGTGAAGGGGTTGCCTAAGTTGTCCTCATTTGGTGATGAGCATGTTTGCGCGGGCTGTCAATACGGTAAGGCACATCGCCTTCCGTTTGATAAATCACAAACAAGGAGCAAGCAACCATTGGAGTGCATTCATGGTGACCTGATGGGACCAACGGTCACTGCCAGCCATGGTGGAAGCAGATACATGCTTGTCTTGATTGATGACTACTCAAGGTATACTTGGGTGTACTTCTTAAAGGAGAAGTCAGAAGCCTTCCGTTTGTTTGTGGAATTCAAGGAGTTGGTAGAAGGCCGGCTTGGCTTGCGGATCAAGAAGCTTAGAACGGACAACGGTGGTGAGTTTATCTCCTCCGAGTTTTCTAACTTCTGCAGGAAGCACGGGATCCAACGAGAGCTTACTTGTGCTCACACTCCACAACAAATGGGGTAGCGGAGCGGAAGATCTGTCATCTGACGGAGACCTGCAAATGCTGGCTTCATGCGAAATACATTCCAAAGTTCTTTTGGGCGGAGGGGATGTCTTGTACTGCTTATGTCATCAATAGGATGCCGCTCAGCCCAATCAACATGAAGACTCCTTTTGAGTTGTTGATGAAGGATAAGCCGAGTGTGGGACACCTTAGGGTGTTTGGTTCAAATTGCTATATGCATGTCCTGGATGCTTCACGGACTAAGCTGGATGCGAATGCAAGGAAGCTTGTCTTTGTTGGCTACGATGAGCGGAAGAAGGGATGGAAATGCATGGATCCTGCGAAGAAGAAGTTCGTGGTGTCAAGAGGCGTTGTCTTTGACGAGCTGACGTCGTATGGAGGTGGCTCGGTTGAGCTTACCGGAAGTAGCAAGGTTGATGAAGCACCGATGGTGGCTGCTGAAGGCTTGGAAGAGGAGCTTGTTGTTTCACTAGCAGCTCCGGTTGCTTATAACTCTGAGGCTGAGCCTTCTGGCTCAAGAAGCAGGGGGAGCACTGCTCAAGGCTTGCCCCAGGTAGGAGTTGAGCCCGAAGAAGCAACGGAAGCAGTGAGCAAGGAGCCGACCCTTCGGAGGTCGAAGAGGGTTGTTAAGCCACCGGCTCAGTACTGTGATTGGAATGCAGTGAGTTTTGTCTCCTGCTTCTTTGCAGGTCCTCTGGATGAGCGGGAGCCTGCAACCTTCAACGATGCCAATAGAGTTAAGGAGTGGGACGATGCCATAAAGGAAGAGATTAATGCTCTGAAGAAGAATGAAACCCGGGACCTCGTGCCCAAGGTTGATGACATTACTCCGGTTATTTGCAAGTGGGTGTATAAGTTGAAGAAGAAGGCTGATGGGAGCATTGATAGGTTCAAAGCTCTCCTGGTCGCTAGAGGATTCTCACAGCAGTATGGAGAAGACTATGAGGAGACGTTTAGTCCGGTTGCAAAGATGACTTTGGTTAGTGTGGTGATCGCCTTGGCTGCTAGCAAGGGATGGAGAATGTGGCAACTCGATGTGAAGAATGTCTTTCTTTACGGAGAGATTGACAAGGACATCTTCATGGATCAACCACTTGGTTTTGTCTCTGAAGATCATCCGGACTATGTCTGCAAACTCGGGAAGGCTCTCTATGGGTTGAAGCAAGCTCCTAGAGCTTGGTATGTGAAGATTGCAGAGTACTTGCAATTCTGTGGATACCTTGCTTCCAACTCAGATTCAAGCTTATTTGTCAAGAAGAAGGGAGAGCTACAAGTCTTGGTCCTGCTGTATGTGGATGACATGATCATCACATGGAATTCAGAGGGGGAAGTAGCAAGGCTCAGGGCAGAGCTTGTTATACACTTCGAGATGAAAGACTTGGGAGAGCTTCATCACTTTCTCGGTCTTGAGGTGGAGAGGAAGGAGTGCGGGATTCTCATTTGCCAAAAAGGGTATGCAGATCGCATTGTGAAGCGGTTCGGCATGTGCGAAGGGAAGAAGTGCACTACTCTACTGGAACATGGGCAGAAGCTTCGACGAGATGAGGGAAGGGTTCTTCATGATCCCTTGGTGTTCAGGGCTCTTGTTGGGAGCTTGATCTACCTGACGATTACAAGGCCAGACATTGCTTACACTGTTGGCCGAGTAAGTCGGTTTATGGCCGAACCAATGCAATCTCATCTAGTGGCGGCAAAGCATATCTTGAAGTATGTCAAGTCAACTTCTGAGATGGGACTTCTCTATAGAAGGGACGTGGATTTTGCCTTGCTTGGGTACACGGATGCTGACTATGGCGGTGATTCGGATGATCGGAGGTCGACTTCAGGTTATGTGTTCACTTGCGGTTCAGCTAGCATCTCATGGTGTAGCAAGAAGCAAGACTCGGTGTCAGTCTCAACTACGGAGGCAGAGTATAAGGCTTCAACCTTGGCTGCTCGGGAAGCCATCTGGTTGAGGAGGCTTATAGAGGATGTTCATGAAGAAGTGCACGGGGCAACTTTACTCCGGGGTGACAATGAGAGTGCTCTCAAGCTGGTAAACAATCCAGTGTGTCACGCCAGGACCAAGCACATTGAGATCGATCACCACTTTATACGGGAGAAGGTGTTGGAAGGATCTCTGTTGGTCGGGCATGTTCGGAGTGAAGACAATCTTGCTGACATCTTCACAAAGCCATTGTCGAAAGGGCCCTTTGAGCGCTTGCGCATCTTGCTGGGCTTGATCACCACTTCTCACTTCAAGGGGGAGTGTTGAAATTTGTGAAGTGGAAGTGGTTGATGGGGCAGGCCGGGCGGTCTGGGCGGACAGCGTTGGCGGACTGGGCGGACTGGGCGGACTGGGCGGACTGCGGCCTGCGATAAGTCTAGTGGAAGTCGGCTATTCTGAGCGGGTTGTTTGCATAAAGTCCGCGGACTGTGCGGCCTGGAATCTGCGGATAGGACGTTGGCTGATTGGTTTAGCCAAGGAGCGGCCTGAGCGGATAGAGGCTGTGAACTGGTGCATTGCTCAGTGGACGCGTTGTAAGCTTGTGTAATCGGCGGTTTGGCTCATGTCCACGGGTAGCTTGCGGACTGGCGTGTCCGTGGTGAGTGCTGTTGCGGACTGGGCTTAGAGCTTGGCTGTGGCCTTGTCGAGCTCTGGTGGTACAGCAGGTGCCTTGCTGTGGAGGTCTTTGGCGGACTGGTGTGTGGAGTCTGGGAGGTGACCATTGCGTTGGACAGGTTGCGAGGTTCTTGCGGACTCAGCCTTTACTCAGGAGGAGTGTGGCGGCCTGCTTGATGGTTGGCGGACGGGAGTTTATGTCCGCCATGCTCGCGTTATACCTTTGGTGGATTTGGACTTGGTCACACTTTGTGCCAAGACCAGGGTGTCTGCAGTATCCGCCAAGTCCGCTGTTGACCGGGCGGACAGTTGCTATCTCTGCCTTTGGTCGTGGACTTGTGGCGGATGGAGGCTTGAGTCTTGTTCTATGCGGACTGCCTCGAGTTTGTGCGGACAACCATTGAAGGGGGGTTGCTGTCCTGCAGTGGTTGTAGGCTTTGCGGGCTGATGCCTTGTCCGCATAGCTTAGGCAGACTGAAGAGGGTTCGCCAAAGTTGCCTTGCTCCTGGCGGTTTATTCCTTGGTATCCGGCTAAGTCCTTGCGAACTCGGCGGACGGTGTTTTGCTATCGCGCGGGCTGGGGCGGTGTCTCTATCTCTAGGGCGGTGACCACACTCCTCACCTCGCCTATAAATAGGACCCCCTAGCACATCTACAGTAACTTGAGTGAACAGTAAGTTGGGTTCGGCGAGAAGCTGCGGTCTCAGTTTTCTGTCAGCGCGGATTGATTCAGAGCTGACGGTTTGCTGTGTGCAGGTCGCGCGAATAGCTTCAAGGATCCAGGAGTTTAGCTTTGACTTCGGTCAAGTACTTGGAAGTGTGCGGTCTCTGCGGATTCAACAGGTCGCTCTGCGACTTGTCAGTGCTCTGCTTCAACTTTGCCTAGTTCCAATAACCTGTCCGCCGGTCTCAGGCGGGTAGGCGGTCTGTTCCTCAGTTCATCAGCAGGAGGCGAATAACGGTGTGTCCGCTCGGCCTCGCGGCTTCGGCGGACTCCGTGTCTATTCGGCGGATTGCAGCATAGCTCGGGCGGCTTCGGCGGGCTTGGCGACCTCGACGGTCTCGGCAGATTCCGGTGCTGTCCGCCCGGCTTGTTTTGTGTAACTTTCTGTGATAGCTGGTATACTAGCAAAATCATGTCTCGCTACGTATACCTCGCCCTGTAAAAAAGTGGAATGTATAAAAGATCTGCTTGTGCTTCCATTGTTTGTTTGTGTTAACCTTTGTTCCTTGGTTTTTCGCTGGTTCAAAGTGTGAACTGGGTAGTGCCGAAGATATTAATTTGGTGTTTGGGCTACCTTGCTGACCACTTTGAGAAAATTCAACAAGAAGCTGCAAATTCACGTCCTCTTCTTCTCCTTCATCCAGATCTATCCATCCATGTAACCTCATTTCCTCTCCATCCTCCCCGCTCATTTTTTTCTGCATCTTACTTACTTCCCCTAATTAGTTAATCTCCTAATCATCGATTGCAAGTGAGATGGTGGCTACCCATTTCCTTCTTCTCAGTTCTCCTTCACCATCGACATCGAAGTCGGAAGGCGATCCAGGAGAGTACTCTTTCAACACCATCGAGATTGGACACCTCGAAACCTCTTTGCTCTCCCAGGTAACTTCGCTCACTCCAAAGTTTTTCATCACCAACAACTCATCCTACTGATTATTTATCATGTTAGAAATAAATAAACCACAAGGTCATATAACTTGCATGAAGCCTAAACTTTTGTCAGATATCTATGCGGTAATCTTAAGACATTTGGTTATTTGCCCCAATAATGCAATTTTTTTCCTTTGGGCATTGTTTTTCCCTCATTTCTTCTGGACCTCTATCCAACAACTCAACTAATGCATACATGATGTTTGGTCAATTGCCCCAATACATAACAAAATGTTTCATGAAGTAAAACATGCAAAATGCTTTGGCATGAGCTGAGTTTTCTTTGATTGCTATTAAATGACTGAAGATCTTATTTCTTGTATTTTCTTCGATTTTCTTCATATTTTTTGGTTGTTTACTTGCTTAGGACGGTAGGACTTTCAGGTATTCAATAGGAGATTGAGAAAAATTGCTCTAAATGAACCCGTATTTCAAGAAAAAAATAACATATTAACCACTAACCAGACACAAATTTTCCGAACCCAAATAATAACAATTGTAGTAGTTAAAAACAAAACTACATCCATTCTAAATTTGACTACCTCAAACCATAAGGAGTCCCTCTCCCCAACTAGATAAAATGTAAACATAGCCTTCACCGAGAATGAAGAATTTAAAACAAACAAGAGTTCTAAATCCAATTTCTCATTAACTGAAATAGTTGGAATAAAGCAGTTAATTCAATAATTTATACGAAGCAGAAATGTGATAGGGAGCTTCTTCATGACCTGAAAGAGTTCGAAGAAATTCATGGGTCCGCCGCTTTTTAACCTAATATTTGGTGCCCGGGTCGAAAGAAATTCCTGGGTCCGTCACTGTGTGTATCTATATTGTGTGTGTGCATGCGCTGTAAATTTGTGTTGTGTATGTTTGTTGTGCATGCATGTTGTGTGTGTATGTGTTGTGAATGCATGTTGTGTGTGTATGTGTTGTGAATGCATGTTGTGTATGATTGTGTGTGTTGTGTTGAATGCATGTATATTTGTGATGTGTGTTTGTTGTGTGTTGTGAATATGTATTGTCAATGTGTGTTGTGTATGTTTGTATGTTGTTGTGTATGTAGGTTGTGTGTGTTGTGAATGTGTTCTGTGTATATTTGTGTGTGAGTATTCTGAATGTGTATTGTGTATATTGTATGTTGTGTTGAATGAGAGTTAATTTGTGATGTGTAGCGTGATTGTGCGAGCGAATTCAAAGCAGGAAGCAGCTGTCCACTTTGGCTAACATTAGGATAACAAAAAAATTGATAGTTAATCACTACGAGGTCCTGAGAAGGCTCCGTGACCCATTGACAGCCCTTTCTTCCTCTTCTTCCTACAAACATAAAACACCAACAATAGGTAGAACTGTTTCAATCGCTTACATTACAATCAAACAAGAATTGTATCGTCTCATCGTTTATCAAGTATGTCTCTCATAGTGTGTAAAGATTGTTGAATTGTGTGTATTTATTCTCACATTAGATACATGAATTGATAATGTACATAAGTACAAGTAGTTTTTCCTCAACCATGAATATAAAATTTAGAGGTTGTATGCAAAATTGAGAGAGTTTATGCGGAGGGAAGGTAAGCAGTAAGAATGATGAGGTGGGAGGGAGATTGAGGGAAGTGACCGCGGTCTAAAAAAAGAGCGTCCATTTGACGGTGGGAATGAGAGTTTATCAAATGATCGACGAAATTATAAAAATTCCCAAACAAAAAGACCCATAGTTGCCTTTAATCGCAGCTCCATAACACAATATACAAAGATAAGTGTTAGGATCGTGACACCTCACACGCGCATGGATCGTCCGGATTGCGCCACGTCGGCAATCCGTGGGAGATGTTATTACCTATTCCGGGCGAAATTCAATTTGGAAATTCCTCTTTGGGGAAGGAATTATCTTCCTTCCAATGGTGGCAGCCGGCCCTCCAAATTTATCTCCTAATATTCAGCCCTGTTCCTTTTGGGGATTTGCCAACCTGGAAATTCATCTTTGGGGAAGCAATTATCTTCCTTCCAATGGTGGCAGCCGGCCCTCCTTTCCCCCCTAGGATTTCTCTCATATTTAAATTCAAGAGGTTGCCGGCCAACATGAGGGGTGCAGCAGGTCCTTTCTCTTTCGGTGCAGCTTTTGGCCGTGCGGGTCTTCGAAAAGCAGGAACTTCGTCGCCGCTTTGATTCTCGTCGCATCTCGTACAGCCGGATCTTGGAGGATTCGAGTTCTTCTCGGTCTATTCTTTCTCCTTCATTTTAGCTGTATTATATGTTTGAGAATCTTGAGAAATAAATTTGATCTCTGCCTGCACAGTGGACGTACCCATTTGATTTTTCGGGGAACCACTTAAATCTTGGTGTTCTTCCTTTGGGGTGTTTGTTTATTTCTTTTCGTGCGTTATTATTATTTTTCGTAACCATAATTGTGGCCGTTAGAAATTTCACTTGAACAGGAGAATTTTATCCGCACTCGGAGACCCGTTTTCATAACAAGTGGTATCAGAGCCAGGTTCGATCGACGATCGTTTGGAAGTTCTGTTTCGAGTTGGGTCAACGGTAGGTGACGACATTGGTCCGCTCCCTATCTTCCCAATCTTGATCCGTGAATTTATTCGGTCGCTTCGGTCTCCGTGCAGATTTTCTTCAGTTTGTTTTCTATGGCGACTTCCACACCAGGTGCGAAGTTTGAAGTTACGAAGTTCGACGGAAAGCACAATTTTGGCCTGTGACAGGTCAAGGTACAAGCACTACTAATTAAGGAAGGATTACACCGTGTCCTATTGGGGAAGGCCAATAAGGATGTTGAGGTTACCGATCGCATGTGGGAGGATATGGATCTCAAAGCTATGTCCACCATACAGCTTTGCTTATACGATGATGTGTTATACGGAGTTCTTTCAGAGACGACTGCCTCTGGTCTTTGGGCAAAGCTGGAGAATGTCTACATGATGAAGTCTCTTCCCAATCGTATTTATCTCAAGCAAAAGTTGTACAAGTTCAGCATGAAGGAGGGTTCCTCTCTTCACGACCACTTAAACAGTTTTAACAAACTGCTATCAGAGTGTCTCAGCATGGATATCAAGGTGGAGGAAGAGGACAAGACAGTTATTTTACTGAACTCCCTTCCAAAGTCCTACGAGAGCATGATCACTACTCTTACCTACAGCAAGGACGTTTTGGACATGGAAGAGGTTACTGCAGCCTTACTCTCAGATGACATCCGAAAGAAGTCTTCCGGCTCAGGTGCTGCTGAAAGTTCAGCTTTATTCTCTCGGGGCCAGTCTGGTTCAGTTATAGGAGGCAAGTTCAAAAAAAGTTCAGACAGTTACTGCAATTACTGCAAAAAGAAAGGTCACGGAATAAAGGACTGCTGGAAGCTTCAGAACAAGGAGAAAGAAAAATCCCTTGGTGATGATAAGGGGAAGTCTGTCGCATCCATATGCATCGATGATGTCGATGAGGACGTCCTTTAGTACTTTTTCCTCACCTATCTTTTTTCCTCCTGTTTTATCTACATTTTCTTCCGGCATTTTTTTCCCTTTCTTATTTTGTTACCCCCTCCATTTGCTTACCATCATTTTTCTTTTTCTAGTCATGTTATTTCTTATGCTTGTGTTTATATAACTCTTATTCCGAGTTATTCTTTTTTGGTCAAAGAATTCATTATCGAATGTGTTTTGTCCCCCTATTACCTTAGCCCTTTCATTATTACTCCTTCGTTCTACATGTGCTCAGAGTGTGTCTAATCAATTCTTTTCTGATTAGTTCTCATAGGGGTTCCATCTTTCCATGCCGAGGACAGTTGTTTGCATTCTTTTCTTGATGTGTCTGCATTTATCAGTTTCTCTCCCGCGCACACATCAAATGTCAGGAATCTTGACAGGTTCAGTTTTGCTATGGGAGACCACCGCTGGAGGTGGAGCAGTTGATATTTAGCTTCAAGGTGGAGCGTTTCTGAGACAGCCACGTTAGTCCAGTTTGTGCGCTACTCAGGATTGAAGGAGTTCATTTCTTATATATGATTCACTCTCGGCCAGAGTTCATTCAATCTGGTCTCTTTGGCTTTTGGATCTTGGTGACTGTCTAGCTATTGGAGTTATTTCAGTCAGGTGGAGCTTGTCCTTGGAGAGGCGTCAAGGTGGAGTTTCGTTTGCGTGAGGCGTCAAGGTGGAGATTGTTAGAATCGTGACACCTCACACGCGCATGGATCGTCCGGATTGCGCCACGTCGGCAATCCGTGGGAGGTGTTATTACCTATTCCGGGCGAAATTCAATTTGGAAATTCCTCTTTGGGGAAGGAATTATCTTCCTTCCAATGGTGGCAGCTGGCCCTCCAAATTTATCTTTTAATATTCAGCCCTGTTCCTTTTGGGGATTTGCCAACCTGGAAATTTCTCTTTGGGGAAGGAATTATCTTCCTTCCAATGGTGGCAGCCGGCCCTCCTTTCCTCCCTAGGATTTCTCTCCTATTTAAATTCAAGAGGTGGTCGGCCAACATGAGGGGTGCAGCAGGTCCTTTCTCTTTCGGTGCAGCTTTTGGCCGTGTGGGTCTTCGAAAAGCAGGAACTTCGTCGCCGCTTTGATTCTCGTCGCATCTCGTACAGCCGAATCTTGGAGGATTCGAGTTTTTCTCGGTCTATTCTTTTTCCTTCATTTTAGCTGTATTATATGTTTGAGAATCTTGAGAAATAAATTTGATCTCTGCCTGCACAGTGGACGTACCCATTTGATTTTTCGGGGAACCACTTAAATCTTGGTGTTCTTCCTTTGGGGTGTTTGTTTATTTCTTTTCGTGCGTTATTATTATTTTTCGTAACCATAATTGTGGCCGTTAGAAATTTCACTTGAACAGGAGAATTTTATCCGCACTCGGAGACCCGTTTTCATAACAAGTGGTATCAGAGCCAGGTTCGATCGACGATCGTTTGGACGTTCTGTTTCGAGTTGGGTCAACGGTAGGTGACGACATTGGTCCGCTCCCTATCTTCCCAATCTTGATCCGTGAATTTATTCGGTCGCTTCGGTCTCCGTGCAGATTTTCTTCAGTTTGTTTTCTATGGCGACTTCCACACCAGGTGCGAAGTTTGAAGTTACGAAGTTCGACGGAAAGCACAATTTTGGCCTGTGACAGGTCAAGGTACGAGCACTACTAATTAAGGAAGGATTACACCGTGTCCTATTGGGGAAGGCCAATAAGGATGTTGAGGTTACCGATCGCATGTGGGAGGATATGGATCTCAAAGCTATGTCCACCATACAGCTTTGCTTATACGATGATGTGTTATACGGAGTTCTTTCAGAGACGACTGCCTCTGGTCTTTGGGCAAAGCTGGAGAATGTCTACATGACGAAGTCTCTTCCCAATCGTATTTATCTCAAGCAAAAGTTGTACAAGTTCAGCATGAAGGAGGGTTCCTCTCTTCACGACCACTTAAACAGTTTTAACAAACTGCTATCAGAGTGTCTCAGCATGGATATCAAGGTGGAGGAAGAGGACAAGACAGTTATTTTACTGAACTCCCTTCCAAAGTCCTACGAGAGCATGATCACTACTCTTACCTACAGCAAGGACGTTTTGGTCATGGAAGAGGTTACTGCAGCCTTACTCTCAGATGACATCCGAAAGAAGTCTTCCGGCTCAGGTGCTGCTGAAAGTTCAGCTTTATTCTCTCGGGGTCAGTCTGGTTCAGTTATAGGAGGCAAGTTCAAAAAGAGTTCAGACAGTTACTGCAATTACTGCAAAAAGAAAGGTCACGGAATAAAGGACTGCTGGAAGCTTCAGAACAAGGAGAAAGAAAAATCCCTTGGTGATGATAAGGGGAAGTCTGTCGCATCCATATGCATCGATGATGTCGATGAGGACGTCCTTTAGTACTTTTTCCTCACCTATCTTTTTTCCTCCTGTTTTATCTACATTTTCTTCCGGCATTTTTTTCCCTTTCTTATTTTGTTACCCCCTCCATTTACTTACCATCATTTTTCTTTTCCTAGTCATGTTATTTCTTATGCTTGTGTTTATATAACTCTTATTCCGAGTTATTCTTTTTTGGTCAAAGAATTCATTATCGAATGTGTTTTGTCCCCCTATTACCTTAGCCCTTTCATTATTACTCCTTCGTTCTACATGTGCTCAGAGTGTATCTAATCAATTCTTTTCTGATTAGTTCTCATAGGGGTTCCACCTTTCCATGCCGAGGACAGTTGTTTGCATTCTTTTCTTGATGTGTCTGCATTTATCAGTTTCTCTCCCGCGCACACATCAAATGTCAGGAATCTTGACAGGTTCAGTTTTGCTATGGGAGACCACCGCTGGAGGTGGAGCAGTTGATATTTAGCTTCAAGGTGGAGCGTTTCTGAGACAGCCACGTTAGTCCAGTTTGTGCGCTACTCAGGATTGAAGGAGTTCATTTCTTATATATGATTCACTATCGGCCAGAGTTCATTCAATCTGGTCTCTTTGGCTTTTGGATCTTGGTGACTGTCTAGCTATTGGAGTTATTTCAGTCAGATGGAGCTTGTCCTTGGAGAGGCGTCAAGGTGGAGTTTCGTTTGCGTGAGGCGTCAAGGTGGAGATTGTTAGAATCGTGACACCTCACACGCGCATGGATCGTCCGGATTGCGCCACGTCGGCAATCCGTGGGAGGTGTTATTACCTATTCCGGGCGAAATTCAATTTGGAAATTCCTCTTTGGGGAAGGAATTATCTTCCTTCCAATGGTGGCAGCCGGCCCTCCAAATTTATCTTTTAATATTCAGCCCTGTTCCTTTTGGGGATTTCCCAACCTGGAAATTTCTCTTTGGGGAAGGAATTATCTTCCTTCCAATGGTGGCAGCCGGCCCTCCTTTCCTCCCTAGGATTTCTCTCCTATTTAAATTCAAGAGGTGGTCGGCCAACATGAGGGGTGCAGCAGGTCCTTTCTCTTTCGGTGCAGCTTTTGGCCGTGTGGGTCTTCGAAAAGCAGGAACTTCGTCGCTGCTTTGATTCTCGTCGCATCTCGTACAGCCGGATCTTGGAGGATTCGAGTTCTTCTCGGTCTATTCTTTTTCCTTCATTTTAGCTGTATTATATGTTTGAGAATCTTGAGAAATAAATTTGATCTCTGCCTGCACAGTGGACGTACCCATTTGATTTTTCGGGGAACCACTTAAATCTTGGTGTTCTTCCTTTGGGGTGTTTGTTTATTTCTTTTCGTGCGTTATTATTATTTTTCGTAACCATAATTGTGGCCGTTAGAAATTTCACTTGAACAGGAGAATTTTATCCGCACTCGGAGACCCGTTTTCATAACAAGTGGTATCAGAGCCAGGTTCGATCGACGATCGTTTGGACGTTCTGTTTCGAGTTGGGTCAACGGTAGGTGACGACATTGGTCCGCTCCCTATCTTCCCAATCTTGATCCGTGAATTTATTCGGTCGCTTCGGTCTCCGTGCAGATTTTCTTCAGTTTGTTTTCTATGGCGACTTCCACACCAGGTGCGAAGTTTGAAGTTACGAAGTTCGACGGAAAGCACAATTTTGGCCTGTGACAGGTCAAGGTACGAGCACTACTAATTAAGGAAGGATTACACCGTGTCCTATTGGGGAAGGCCAATAAGGATGTTGAGGTTACCGATCGCATGTGGGAGGATATGGATCTCAAAGCTATGTCCACCATACAGCTTTGCTTATACGATGATGTGTTATACGGAGTTCTTTCAGAGACGACTGCCTCTGGTCTTTGGGCAAAGCTGGAGAATGTCTACATGACGAAGTCTCTTCCCAATCGTATTTATCTCAAGCAAAAGTTGTACAAGTTCAGCATGAAGGAGGGTTCCTCTCTTCACGACCACTTAAACAGTTTTAACAAACTGCTATCAGAGTGTCTCAGCATGGATATCAAGGTGGAGGAAGAGGACAAGACAGTTATTTTACTGAACTCCCTTCCAAAGTCCTACGAGAGCATGATCACTACTCTTACCTACAGCAAGGACGTTTTGGACATGGAAGAGGTTACTGCAGCCTTACTCTCAGATGACATCCGAAAGAAGTCTTCCGGCTCAGGTGCTGCTGAAAGTTCAGCTTTATTCTCTCGGGGTCAGTCTGGTTCAGTTATAGGAGGCAAGTTCAAAAAGAGTTCAGACAGTTACTGCAATTACTGCAAAAAGAAAGGTCACGGAATAAAGGACTGCTGGAAGCTTCAGAACAAGGAGAAAGAAAAATCCCTTGGTGATGATAAGGGGAAGTCTGTCGCATCCATATGCATCGATGATGTCGATGAGGACGTCCTTTAGTACTTTTTCCTCACCTATCTTTTTTCCTCCTGTTTTATCTACATTTTCTTCCGGCATTTTTTTCCCTTTCTTATTTTGTTACCCCCTCCATTTGCTTACCATCATTTTTCTTTTCCTAGTCATGTTATTTCTTATGCTTGTGTTTATATAACTCTTATTCCGAGTTATTCTTTTTTGGTCAAAGAATTCATTATCGAATGTGTTTTGTCCCCCTATTACCTTAGCCCTTTCATTATTACTCCTTCGTTCTACATGTGCTCAGAGTGTATCTAATCAATTCTTTTCTGATTAGTTCTCATAGGGGTTCCATCTTTCCATGCCGAGGACAGTTGTTTGCATTCTTTTCTTGATGTGTCTGCATTTATCAGTTTCTCTCCCGCGCACACATCAAATGTCAGGAATCTTGACAGGTTCAGTTTTGCTATGGGAGACCACCGCTGGAGGTGGAGCAGTTGATATTTAGCTTCAAGGTGGAGCGTTTCTGAGACAGCCACGTTAGTCCAGTTTGTGCGCTACTCAGGATTGAAGGAGTTCATTTCTTATATATGATTCACTATCGGCCAGAGTTCATTCAATCTGGTCTCTTTGGCTTTTGGATCTTGGTGACTGTCTAGCTATTGGAGTTATTTCAGTCAGATGGAGCTTGTCCTTGGAGAGGCGTCAAGGTGGAGTTTCGTTTGCGTGAGGCGTCAAGGTGGAGATTGTT
This sequence comes from Platanthera guangdongensis, assembly GCA_039583875.1. NCBI lineage: Eukaryota > Viridiplantae > Streptophyta > Magnoliopsida > Asparagales > Orchidaceae > Platanthera > Platanthera guangdongensis. Next base: position 121,702,647 of record CM077149.1, on the reverse strand, counting down.
AGAATCGTGACACCTCACACGCGCATGGATCGTCCGGATTGCGCCACGTCGGCAATCCGTGGGAGGTGTTATTACCTATTCCGGGCGAAATTCAATTTGGAAATTCCTCTTTGGGGAAGGAATTATCTTCCTTCCAATGGTGGCAGCCGGCCCTCCAAATTTATCTTTTAATATTCAGCCCTGTTCCTTTTGGGGATTTCCCAACCTGGAAATTTCTCTTTGGGGAAGGAATTATCTTCCTTCCAATGGTGGCAGCCGGCCCTCCTTTCCTTCCTAGGATTTCTCTCCTATTTAAATTCAAGAGGTGGTCGGCCAACATGAGGGGTGCAGCAGGTCCTTTCTCTTTCGGTGCAGCTTTTGGCCGTGTGGGTCTTCGAAAAGCAGGAACTTCGTCGCCACTTTGATTCTCGTCGCATCTCGTACAGCCAGATCTTGGAGGATTCGAGTTCTTCTCGGTCTATTCTTTCTCCTTCATTTTAGCTGTATTATATGTTTGAGAATCTTGAGAAATAAATTTGATCTCTGCCTGCACAGTGGACGTACCCATTTGATTTTTCGGGGAACCACTTAAATCTTGGTGTTCTTCCTTTGGGGTGTTTGTTTATTTCTTTTCGTGCGTTATTATTATTTTTCGTAACCATAATTGTGGTCGTTAGACATTTCACTTGAACAGGAGAATTTTATCCGCACTCGGAGACCCGTTTTCATAACAAGTGGTATCAGAGCCAGGTTCGATCGACGATCGTTTGGACGTTCTATTTCGAGTTGGGTCAACGGTAGGTGACGACATTGGTCCGCTCCCTATCTTCCCATTCTTGATCCGTGAATTTATTCGGTCGCTTCGGTCTCCGTGCAGATTTTCTTCAGTTTGTTTTCTATGGCGACTTCCACACCAGGTGCGAAGTTTGAAGTTACGAAGTTCGACGGAAAGCACAATTTTGGCCTGTGACAGGTCAAGGTACGAGCACTACTAATTAAGGAAGGATTACACCGTGTCCTATTGGGGAAGGCCAATAAGGATGTTGAGGTTACCGATCGCATGTGGGAGGATATGGATCTCAAAGCTATGTCCACCATACAGCTTTGCTTATACGATGATGTGTTATACAGAGTTCTTTCAGAGACGACTGCCTCTGGTCTTTGGGCAAAGCTGGAGAATGTCTACATGACGAAGTCTCTTCCCAATCGTATTTATCTCAAGCAAAAGTTGTACAAGTTCAGCATGAAGGAGGGTTCCTCTCTTCACGACCACTTAAACAGTTTTAACAAACTGCTATCAGAGTGTCTCAGCATGGATATCAAGGTGGAGGAAGAGGACAAGACAGTTATTTTACTGAACTCCCTTCCAAAGTCCTACGAGAGCATGATCACTACTCTTACCTACAGCAAGGACGTTTTGGACATGGAAGAGGTTACTGCAGCCTTACTCTCAGATGACATCCGAAAGAAGTCTTCCGGCTCAGGTGCTGCTGAAAGTTCAGCTTTATTCTCTCGGGGCCAGTCTGGTTCAGTTATAGGAGGCAAGTTCAAAAAGAGTTCAGACAGTTACTGCAATTACTGCAAAAAGAAAGGTCACGGAATAAAGGACTGCTGGAAGCTTCAGAACAAGGAGAAAGAAAAATCCCTTGGTGATGATAAGGGGAAGTCTGTCGCATCCATATGCATCGATGATGTCGATGAGGACGTCCTTTAGTACTTTTTCCTCACCTATCTTTTTTCCTCCTGTTTTATCTACATTTTCTTCCGGCATTTTTTCCCTTTCTTATTTTGTTACCCCCTCCATTTGCTTACCATCATTTTTCTTTTCCTAGTCATGTTATTTCTTATGCTTGTGTTTATATAACTCTTATTCCGAGTTATTCTTTTTTGGTCAAATAATTCATTATCGAATGTGTTTTGTCCCCCTATTACCTTAGCCCTTTCATTATTACTCCTTCGTTCTACATGTGCTCAGAGTGTGTCTAATCAATTCTTTTCTGATTAGTTCTCATAGGGGTTCCATCTTTCCATGCCGAGGACAGTTGTTTGCATTCTTTTCTTGATGTGTCTGCATTTATCAGTTTCTCTCCCGCGCACACATCAAATGTCAGGAATCTTGACAGGTTCAGTTTTGCTATGGGAGACCACCGCTGGAGGTGGAGCAGTTGATATTTAGCTTCAAGGTGGAGCGTTTCTGAGACAGCCACGTTAGTCCAGTTTGTGCGCTACTCAGGATTGAAGGAGTTCATTTCTTATATATGATTCACTCTCGGCCAGAGTTCATTCAATCTGGTCTCTTTGGCTTTTGGATCTTGGTGACTGTCTAGCTATTGGAGTTATTTCAGTCAGATGGAGCTTGTCCTTGGAGAGGCGTCAAGGTGGAGTTTCGTTTGCGTGAGGCGTCAAGGTGGAGATTGTTAGAATCGTGACACCTCACACGCGCATGGATCGTCCGGATTGCGCCACGTCGGCAATCCGTGGGAGGTGTTATTACCTATTCCGGGCGAAATTCAATTTGGAAATTCCTCTTTGGGGAAGGAATTATCTTCCTTCCAATGGTGGCAGCCGGCCCTCCAAATTTATCTTTTAATATTCAGCCCTGTTCCTTTTGGGGATTTGCCAACCTGGAAATTTTTCTTTGGGGAAGGAATTATCTTCCTTCCAATGGTGGCAGCCGGCCCTCCTTTCCTCCCTAGGATTTCTCTCCTATTTAAATTCAAGAGGTGGTCGGCCAACATGAGGGGTGCAGCAGGTCCTTTCTCTTTCGGTGCAGCTTTTGGCCGTGTGGGTCTTCGAAAAGCAGGAACTTCGTCGCCGCTTTGATTCTCGTCGCATCTCGTACAGCCGGATCTTGGAGGATTCGAGTTCTTCTCGGTCTATTCTTTCTCCTCCATTTTAGCTGTATTATATGTTTGAGAATCTTGAGAAATAAATTTGATCTCTGCCTGCACAGTGGACGTACCCATTTGATTTTTCGGGGAACCACTTAAATCTTGGTGTTCTTCCTTTGGGGTGTTTGTTTATTTCTTTTTGTGCGTTATTATTATTTTTCGTAACCATAATTGTGGCCGTTAGAAATTTCACTTGAACAGGAGAATTTTATCCGCACTTGGAGACCCGTTTTCATAACAGATAAGCACTGGGTCATATTTGTAAATCAATAAAAATATATTTAACATAAAACATAATATCACAAATCAGCATCCATTTGATATTTTATATCCGGCGGCGGATCTAAGGGTGCCAGCGGCGACTGAGTCCCCCCGGCCCTCTCCCAAGGATTTTAGCAAAATAGATGATGAATTTGAGTTCCTCTCATCGAACCAATGAATTTTGATTACTTATATGTCAAAAACGGTATTCAAATAAGAGAGAAAATGACCCGAAAAGGTGGAGACATTACATTTTTTTGATTGGAAGATGAGAAAATTGATATGAGAGCTAACTGATTTAATTAATTTTTATGAAGATGATGTATGTAAATCTAGTTGAGATAATCGCAACCAAATTTGATCCCGTCAAATTCACTTTCTTCTTTACTCATAGTTTCTTTGAAATATTTGAAATAAACACTATCACCATCTTCAACATGATATAACACGACATCTTTTTTACTTAACTATTGTAATCGTGCTTATTTTACCAGTGTTTTCTTTATTACACCCTAAAAATACACGAGATCAAAGTCAATGAATATTGACTAAGTGTTTCTCAAACTTCTTGAACGGTTTGGACACCATTTGTATAAATTCTCAATTTCTGCAATAGGAGCTCGCATCGACATTTTTGTTTTGAGTTCGCTTTAATAAGAAGTTTTCGTACTTCGATGAGGAACTTTCATATGCTCTTAGGGGTTTTGCGAATGATGATGATAATGAGGTCAATCGAATGTTTAAATACTGATGATAACATTTTACACTTTTGGTGCAACACATACTTTGTAGCAAAGTGGTCATCTTAAACATTTTCATTGCAACCAATATATTATTATTTTTAGATTTATTTACTTCATCACACAAATATTTAACCCAAACATCTGAACTAGAGTCATCACTTAAACCAAAAATCAAACCGGAACTGCAGAGAACCGAACCGTTCACGAATTATTCGTGTTCCAGCTTGAATTTTGGAAACGTGAAGAACATTGGTACTGATGTGGTTCTTTAATTTTATTATCCGGATCGGAACTGGACGGAACCGCAACATATAATTCTCAAGTTGCAATAAGAAATAATTTTTCTATAACCAAATTGTAATATCTCTACATGTGCAAATTTTAATATAAACATTAATCATAAAAAAATTTTGCTCCTAACTGAACTTCCTTGATCCACCCCTATTTTATGTAGATATATTTGAAATTATAGAGGCAATAGCTCTATCGGCAAGGAGTGTGTAAATGGACAGGCATGACCGACCCAGTGCCAAACGAGAGAAGAAAGAATAGCCACGTCAAAATAAATAAATAAATAAATAAATACTTTATCTTTTATTTTTTGAAGACATAAGGGTCAGCTTGACGTGTATTTAGTATTTACTGACTTCATGGATTGGGTTTTTGAACGAAAATTAATATTTATAAGAATTTGACTTTATCCTGAATTTTAATTTTGTTGTTTGGGTTTATAATGAAATTTAGTGGTTAGAATTGGAATTAATATACAAAAGTACAAAAGTGGTTCAACTGCACGTTGAAATTGGTATTGGAAAGGATGGCGAAAATGAGGCGTCCCCGCATAAAATAAGCACAAGCAAAAAATGCACGTCCAAGCGAAAAAAGAATGGCAGGGCAAAAAAGAGCAGTCGGAAAAAATGAGCATCCGGGCGAAATATGCACGCCCGACAAAAAAATATACTTATTCATGAGAAAATACACGCTTGGGAGAAAAATACGTCTCCAAGCGAATAATGCACGTTCGGGAAAGAAATGCGCGTCCGACTGAAAAAATGTGAGCCAAATCAATAAAAAGCTCGCGAAAAAATGCACTGTCGAGCGATATATGCGAGCCAGTACGAAAAATGCATTCCCGGGAGAAAAATGTCTGTCAGGGCGAAAAATGCGCCCGTGCGAAAATGCGCTCATGTGAAAAATGTGCGCCAGATCAAAATATGTGTGCCCAGTCGAACAAATTTCTCCCCCAGTGAAAAAAATTCTCGCCCGAGCATACATGCACGTCCAAGCGAAAACACGAACCCAAGTGAGTTCAAACCGACGACAGTACCCAAAAATTCGACGGACGGTTTTGTAGGTTCACTTCCATGTGGATGACTTCACACAAAAACTAATTTCGAGATAAAACCATTTATCCAAACTGTAGTATTGATTTTTATATTCACAAACCCATTTCCGGAACATCAATGTCCTTCAAATAAAGGAACCCTATAATTCTAATGATGAGAAATTTCTTCACATATTTAGGCTCCGTTTGGGGGGATTTATTTTCACCGGTCAAGCGGTCACGATCGCATGAATCGGACCTTAATTAAGGCTCCGTTTGGGAGGACTTATTTTCACCGGTCAAGCGGTCACGACCGCATGAATCTAGCCTTAATTAAGGTCCGATTCATGCGGTCGTCACCGCTTGACCGGTAAAAATAAGTCCTCCCAAATAGAGCCTAAGTATTGGTTCATGCAGTCGTGACCGCTTGACCGGTGAAAATAAGTGCTCCCAAACGGAGCCTTAGACTCTATTTGTTATAGCAAGTTTTATTCATTCTTTTTTTTAAGAAAACACAACTATTTCTTTATCCTTGCCATTTGGAACCACAAATTCCCCAAAACATTATTGATGAGGTTCCTCAAAATAGTCGCTCGAACCGAATTGATGCAACCTCGATCGACACGCTGACACAATTCCAACAGGCCCAGTCTCGAGCGATTCCTAGTATGTTTGGTCTTACAAACGGACGTCAAGACACTCGTATGCGCAAATACGCTAACCGCACCACTCATCACATAGTGTGGATAGTAAAATTTCTCACCATGTGGTGCAAATAGTAAAATCTCCAACGTGGGGAGGGGGGTGCAAATAGTAAAATTTCCATCATAGGATGCAAATAGTAAAATTTCCTATCATGTAATGCAAATAGTAAAATCCTCCAACATGGGGGTGTGAATTGTAAAATTCTCCATCATGGGGTAAAAATAGCAAAATACTTCAACATGAGAGTGCAAAATAGTAAAAAATCCCTATTACGAGGGATGCAAATAGTAAAAAATCCCTATTACGAGGGATGCAAATAGTAAAATTCTCATCATTGGCTGCAAATAGTAAAATCTCATATTATGAGGTACGGATAGTAAAATCCACCCATTATGTGGGTGCACATAGCGGAATCACATGATGGTGTTCTCGTAGTAAATTTCTTAAAAATGTGCATCATAGCCGTATAACCACCGTAATCACTCATGAGGCCTATAAATAGGATCTCAGTCTCTCTTTCATTCTCATCTTCTCTTCTCGCTTCACTTCCTACGCATATGAGACCTCCCTTGAAGATCTTCTTGCGTAGTTGAAGAATCTACGAAGATGTTCGAGCGTTTTCGAAGATCCTACGAAGATCTTTGATATCCTTCGAGCTCCCTTACACGCATTCCTCCTTACGCGCGTTCCTATTTGTGTGCGTTCCCCCATGCGCAACATGAGGCAAGCCGCAAAATCTAAATCGTGTCGAGAGCGCAGCAGGAGGCAAGCCGCAGTCTTCAGATCGCGCCAAGCACACTGCTCCTGCTTCCAAGCAGTCATTGCAGACTCCAGATCACGCAAAATGAGCCGCCCTTGCTTCCGATCATCAACAAAAGACTCCAAAGCACATCGCTCTTTTTCGCGCAAAAAGAAATATTTAGCTCCGCGAGCGGTGGGCTGACACCCTCAGAGCTTCTCTCTCTCTCTCTCTCTCTCTCTCTCTCTCTCTCCCCCCAACGATTGTAATGAGAAACGGTTTGTCGTCCTCACATTTTTAAAAGTTCTGTAAAAACACCCAAAACTAGTGGAAGTTTGGTTGATACCGATCCAAGCACGTGATTTTCACTTATTTCGGGGGTTTTCACGTTAAAAAATTGTTTTGTCAGTTGTCTCAACTTACATTGACTGTTTGGGTGCTCGACCACTCTTGGGCTAAGACGGTGCAATTTAGATCAGTCTACAGGGGCTTTATGTTTAATCTCACAGCCACCGCTCTAAAACTTTTTTTAACTTTTTTGAGAAGACAATCATCTCCCTTCATTCTCGATGGCTCCATCTCGCTCCATCACAAATGCTCTCATTCCCACCATTTCAACTCTTACCGTTGAAAGAAATCAACCCTCTATCCATAAGGAGGGAGCCCCATTCAAAAATAATATTTTATCTTCGCCTAACATGTGAGACATTTCCTTGTCAAGCAGACTTCAAAAAAAAACCTTATGGGCATCTCTCTTAGGCTCTATTTGGTTCGGCGTTTTGCCGCTTTGTTTGGGGCAAACGCCGCCGGAAGGAGGGTAAACAAATGAACCTCCGGCGGCGTTTGCTCCGTTTCCACCCGCCCGCCTTGAGAAACGCCCCAAAAAGCTCCGTTTGGAGAAACCACCTCCCCCCTCCGATTCGAACACTCAGTTTCCACCCGCAGGATCAAACCGCCACTGCCGAACCAAATAGAGCCTTAATCGATAGAATAAAACCCAAAGCCTAAGATTCATATAACTAGCATCTTATTTCAAAGACATGAAGGCTCTGTTTGTTTGGGCGTTTCGTAACTCCGTTTTGGGCAAACGCCGTCGGAAGGAGGGTAAACAAATGAACATCTGGCGGCGTTTGCTCCGTTTCCACCCGTCTGCCTTGAGAAACACCCCAAAAAACTACGTTTGAAGCAGCCACCTCCCCTCTCCGATTCGAACTCTCTGTTTCCACCCGCCGGATTGACCCGTCACCACTAAAACAAATCAAGCCGAAACCTATGGCGGGTGAAACATGCCTTGTTCGATCGATTTGAAACCCGAACCCCAGCCCGTGAGACATTTCTTGTTCATTATGGACTCGATATCCGAAGCATGTGAGAGAGATTTTGTTCATTAGATTTGAAACCCGAACCCCATGCGAGATTTCTCTTTCACTAGACTTCAAAACCCTAAGGCCTGAGGGCATTTCTTGCTCATTAGACTTAAAACCCTAAGCCAATGACACATTTCTTGCTTTTTTTTGTCAAGAGTGTGACAAATAAATAAAATTGAAAGGCACAATTTAAAATACGTTGCATAATAAATTTTTTTCCCAATAAGTAAATATAACCAGTCTTTCCTCCTATCTCTCCCTCTCTCACCATTTGCCTTTCACCACTACTCTTGCAAAACCTGCTACTGCCAGTGATGCCTTGATATATGGAGGCATTCTTTGTAACAATCCCGCCGGATAACCCGCCAGCTGCTACAGTCTCCGATGTGCGGAGGTGTTGAGATTATGACACCTCATCGTCAATATCGGACCATCAGGATCGCGCCACGTCATCGATCCTAGGGAGGTTTATTTGCTCAATTTGTCCTAATCCTGATTAGGAAGTGATTTAGTGAGGGGGCTGATTTTTTGGGAGGAGTTAGGGGGGCTGACTCTTGCGGTTATGGCTGTGTCCAGTCATGGCCAGCTGGATATTTCCATGCTGGTTAGGTGCCATTAATAGCTCTCCTTTGTTAGTGCTTCTTCCTTCTTAGGAGTATGTGTTGCTTCTCCTATTTAATGGAGGGGGCTGCTATAGCAATCAGTGCAAGAAAAACAGAAGAGAAAATCCAGGCTTGAGCCACCAGTGAGAAACAAGAGTGTGAAAGCAGGGCTGTAGGAGTTTTCTGGCGGCAGCGGCGCAGGCAAACCTTGTCGGTGCAGGAGGATCAGAGGCGGAGGCAGCGGGTCGGCGACCTCCAGGCAGTCATCGAAAGTCTTCAGGCAGCGACAGCGGCGACGGCTCCAGTACAGACCAGGCGCGGCGGCGGCAGCAGGCATGCTGCGATTCAGCGGCGGCGCATCGGTTCACCTCAGGTGGAGGCGGCTCTGTCCAGCGGCGGCAGGCAGCTCCAGGCGGCGACAGCAGGTGCAGGAAACGGCTGATTCCAGCGGGGAAGATAATCAGTGCCACTGTCGCCCGGCGACAGCATTTATTCAGTTTTTTCTGGTTTTTTTTGTTTCTCTCTCAGTTTGTATCTTGTAACCTCATCAACTTTTTAGTGGATCTTTTCGGCGCCCTCTCCCCGTGGATGTAGGAGCTCATCTCCAAACCACGTATATTATTTTGTCGTCTGGTTGTGCTTGTTTGGATTTAAATTTCGTTTATCATATTATTGCTCAGACTAGCCTCCGTTGCTAGATCCGCGGCGAACTACCGTAGTCGCGGATTCGGTCCCAATTTCACAACACGGAGGGTGGTGATGTCATAGCAACGTCAGCTCCGTCACCCTCTTCACAAGGTTCTGGAAGGACGGGCGCTGATACGGATCACTGTCCGGATCACACATATTTGAATCAGAATTTAATTTAAAATTTAAAATTTAAAAAACAATGTTACAAGTGATCGAACAATGAATAAAGAAACACAAAAATGCACAACAAAGAGGCTTTATGTTTAAGGTCTTTTTCAAATATGGGATAATATTGTTGACATGTCACCTCCAGAATGTAGAGTCTTTGGCCTCTAAGGCTTAATGAAAATTTTCCTTAATTAGGGCGCCACATCTTAGGCTGTTGGTCATAAACTACTCTAATAGCATGTTAGAGTTGTATATCTAACCTAAAATCAATACATTGGGGAGGAAGGCTCCAAGATCAAACATTAAGAGCTCGTTCGTTTGGCATGGAATGAGATGCGGGAATTGGAATTGAAATTGAAGACAATTTCAATTCTGTTGTTCGGATAAATGCAAGAATTCTGTTATCAGAAGTGAAATTTTTCAATGTGAGATTACACTCTCAACACAAATCTAACTCAATTGTAATTACATGACGAGCTTGAGTTTTGGGGATTTCTACCTGATCATTTTGATTCGAGACGAGTATTTTGTTAAACTTGGTAAACTTGGTAAACAAGACATGCTCTTTTAGCTTCTTCAACACCAAGGTCAGATGTTCGACATGCTCCTCCTCTGTCGTCGAGTAGACCAAAATGTCATCGATGAAGACGATAACGAAGATGTCTAGATAAGGCTCAAACACTTTGTTCATCAGGCTCATGAAAGCTGAAGGAGCATTTGTGAGCACAAACGACATCACGGTGAACTCGTACAAGCCGTACCTTGAGCTAAAAACTGTTTTCTGAATGTCCTCTTCTTGTATACTCAACTGATAATACCCTGAGCGCAAATCCAACTTGGAAAACCAATGCGCTCCTTCCAATTGATCGAACAACTCGTCGATCCGGGGTAGCAGATAGGTGTTCCAAACCGTCAGTCGGTTGAGCTCCCGATAGTCTATGCATAATCGTAAAGTTTCATCCTTCTTCTTAACGAACAGAACAGGGGCTCCCCAAGGTGATGAGCTGGGGTGAACAAATCCTGATTCCACCAGTTCTTGCAACCGAACTCTAAACTCTGCGAGTTCCTTCGGGGTCATACGATAAGGGGTCCTGGAGACGGGCTTGGCATACGATACTTTCTTAATTTGAAAATTCACCTCTCTATGAGGGGGTAGTTCTGGCAATTTCTCAAGAAATACCTCAGGAAAATCCCGCACCACTCGCACATCCTTCATATCTATTGTCTTCTCTTTCAATTCGAAACATATCATGTAAACTTCATTCCCTCTCATGTGGGCTTTCAAGGCCTGAATTGAAGATAATAACAAGCGTGGTGCGAGTATTATACCTTGGAAAATGACTTCAGTGTCTTCATGTATCAAGTAAATCCGCTTCTCCGCGCAGTCAATTCTTGCGTAATGTCAATTCAACCATGTCATCCCCAGAATGAGGTCGAATTCCGACATCCTCAAAACTGTGGCAGGGGTATCAAAGGTCTTTCCTCCAAGGAGTATCTCCAAGTCGCACTTAGCGGTTGCGGTCATCTCTGAACCATCTGGAAGGCGTACTCTCCGAGCAATACCAGTGAAGTATTGCACTCCTTCTAGGTCTTTAACAAAGTCTGCCGACACAAACGAGTGTGAAGCACCGGTATCGAATAACATATAGGCCGGTTTCCCACCAATCATTACAGTGCCTAAGTACCAATAGCAAATACTCAAAGCTAGACCTCTAGTACATCATAATCAACTTAAGGTGATTACTGAAAATGTGTTAATTAACTGTAACATACCTGCAATCACCTCCTGAGGGCTCCGCTCCTGCGCCATGTCCAGCGCGAACACCTGATTCCGAGCAGGTCAAGGGTTCCTCCTCGTGGTCCTCGTCCTCGACCACGCATATGTCCCCATCCTCGTGGAGCTGCCGGAGGGAGAGCAAGAGGAGCATTCCCAACTAGCTGCGGGCAGTAACGTCAGATGTGGCCCGGTTGGTTGCATTGGAAGCACACTCGCTCATACCGCCCTTCAGGTTGTTGGAACTTTTGAAGCTGTGGAGGTGGAGGCAATGCTGGCGGCTGTGGGGTCGGGAGCTCCATTCTAAAATTCCGGTGGAAACGCCCTCCACCTCTCTGGTATCCTCTTCCACCTCTGATGTCATGCCTTCTTCTGTTACTAGGGCCAGCCACCATCACATCTTCAGCGGGTCTCTTACCACTTCCCCGGTGTTCTGCCTCTAGCCTCTTCGTCATGTCAATTATCTCTGCTAAGCTGGAGTCTGTTATAAACAAAAGGGCTTGCCTCAGGGGGTCTCGCAAGCCTTTGTAAAACCTTTTAGCATATCCTCTGTCGTCCAACTCATAGGAGTCAGCAAATCTAGCCAGATGCTGAAACTCCCGCTGGTACTCCGTCACTGACTTGGATCCCTGCTTCAGCTGCAGGAACCTTTCTTCAAGTTCATCTTGAGCTGTCGAAGGGATAAAGTGCTCTAAGAAAGCTTCAGAAAACTCGCTCCAACTAATATCCATGTAGACTCTTCCTTGAAAGATGGAGCCCATGAGAGACTTCCACCACCTTTTTGCATGCAGCTCAAGAAGTGTCACTACCAGGGTCACAACCATATTGTTCGGACATCTAATTCCCGCCAACAGTTCTTGCACGGTGTCGAGCCATTCCTCCGTACACATTGCCGACTCCGTCCCAAAGTAGGCAGGAGGGGAGAGAGCTCGGAAGGTGTTCAATCAATTAAAGCCCGGTGTTTGTTGTTGTACAGGGGATTGTTGGGACCTAAAGGCATCTAAGATAACTGTGAGCATCTGTCCTAGCTCTGATTGCTGAAATTGTGTGGGTACGGACGGGGCGGGAGTGCCCCCTAGTGGCCCAACGTGCACTGTGATCTACACGTAAGGTACAAACATAAGGTCAGGTTGGCTAATCTTAAGGTCAAAGTTGGACATACTTAGTGTCCAACTTAGATTTGGTTGGGATGTAATGGGCATGCAAGCCTTGATGTTTAGGCTTACTACCAGTGGTGTCGTGGGGCGAGACAAGCTGCCTGGCCCAGGAAGGGTTGTGGCGGGCCTCTGAGCTCTAAACTCGGCCTGCTGGTAGGCCGGCGACGCCGTGGGGTGGCCCAGTGGGCCTAAACCCGGGTCGTTACAAAAAAGTGCACTCTGAGCACTAAACCCGGGCTGCTGGTAGGCCGGCGACGCCGTGGGGCGGCCCAGTGGCCTAAAACCCCGTAAGTTACAAAAGTGCACTTTTTTGTAACAACCCGGGTTTAGGCCCACTGGGCCGCCCCACGGCGTCGTCGGCCTACCAGCAGCCCGGGTTAGAGCTCAGAGGCCCGCCACAACCCTTCCTGGGCCAGGCGGCTTGTCTCGCCTCACGACACCACTGGTAGTAAGCCTAAACATTAAGGCCTGCAGGCTCATTGCCCCCCAACCAAATCTTCGCGTCTGTTTATCAGCAGCGGTAGGTTGTTGTCACGAGGTCTCGAACCCGCAACCTTGATAAGAGAGTCTTATTATCACTCCTCATCACCAACTGAGCTTCAGCTGGGGGCGGCCCAGTGGGAAGAGTCTACACTAATATTAGTTGGAGCGAGTTTTCTGAAGCTTTCTTAGAGCACTTTATCCCTTCGACTGCTCGAGATGAACTTGAAAGAAAGATTCTTGCAGCTGAAGCAGGGATCCAAGTCAGTGACGGAGTACCAGCGGGAGTTTCAGCCAAGGTTGTCAGGATCGAGATCCTAGGTGGGATCGTTTAAGGGGTTGGATCGGATCGGATCGTAGGATCGGATCGTGGATCGTAAGATCCCACTATATTCTTAAAACAAGACTTAAATGAGGAAATTGAATTTGATATCAATCATATCATACAATTACACAAATATTTTACACAAAGAATCATATAATTAATCATTTTCATTTGTTTACTATAAGAGTAATAAGACTATTATTACAAGAAATCTAGAATAGATCATAAGTCTAAGACAAAATAAGAACATGCATAAAGAAATAGTTATGATTGTAAATGTACCTGAGTAGTGAACTTCGGACTCTACGTTAGCAACTCTAAAGCCAAGATGAGTAAGCATTTTTGTCGTAGTTGTCCGTCTGTCCCATCTTCGTCGTCAAACTATCATCAGTAACCAAATATGAAGATAAGATAAACTATAAATGAGAAAAAAAGTCACACAGATAATCAACCCAAATAACCCTTTTGTAATTTATAACAATGACAAATTAAGTAATCAACAATGCTATCAGCCTATCAGATCGTTAAATTTGAAGTGTAAAATCAAAAAAATAACAAATTATTAACAAACACTTCAAATATAATTCCTCCAGCATATCAAATATGAAATACAAAAAAAATGTCTAAAACAAAATAAATTGAAGAGTAGCTTCATGGTTCATCTAATGGTCAATGAAAACCATCAAAAATCAGAACAAATCCTTAATAGGTATGTCGACCATGCCCTCATCATCAAGTGTCACATTTTCCTCATCACCACTGACATTCTCGTCATCATCCCATTCACCCTCACTAATGTATTCGATAGCATCGTGATCCCTGCCCCTTATGGTGAGATCTTCACAACCACCTATAAAAAAAAGAATTTAATTAAGAAAAGAGAGCACGATGCAAGATCTATTTAGAAAAGAGAGCATATCAGATCTATTTTAAATTTAATATGAAACTAACCTTCTTCATTCATTTCCGTAGTAGTTTGTTCAACATTTCTTTCAATGTTATCATCACTATATGTTTCCTGAGCATCTTTTTTGTTGAATAATCCTCAACCAGTTGCCCTTGCGGGTAGAACTGGATCTTCCATCTCTGTGATCCATTCATCATCAGAAACAATATCCTCAAAATTAAAAAACTTTCCTTTAAATGCATATCCCTTTTATCTTGTCTTTCCATCAACTTTTGTTATACATCACAAACACGAGATCATTCATCTTCTTTTGATGTAACCGATTTCTTTTTTTTGCATGAACCTTTGAAATAAAAATTATAATGCGTTAATGACAATAAGAAAACGCCTGAGATTATGCTTTTAAACATACAATAATAATTAAGGCATTGAGCTCACCATCTCAAATGCACTCCAGTTACGTTCACATCCGGAAGAGCTGCATGTTAGGCTTAGAACCCGAATTGCAAATCTTTGCAATTCGGGACAACTGTCACCGTATGAATCCCACCAATCAGATGTAAATTTGAAAATATTGCAATACTTAAACATAAAAGTACATTACATGCTTATTGATTAATAATTTAAATATTATAAACATAATTTGTCTCACCTGGAGATCTTTTGTTCCTAGTGGCTTTTGCAGACTCCAACCCAAATAACCCTTTTGCATGTTTAAAATCATCCATTTGAATATCTATTTTCATTCTCTCCTCCTCATTTGGAATCATCCGTTGGAGACAACTGTAAAATCCCAATTTTACTTCAGCATCTGCCCTAAATGATGGGCTAAAGTGGTAATGGGGATTCAAATAATAAGTTGCAGTATGTAAGGGCCTATGAAGTTGGCTTGCCCATCTCTCATCAATGATGGCCCATATTGATTCTATCTACGACAACATAACACATAAAATAATAATTGCATGTTATGATATAAAGTTTCAAAACACAATGAAACTTAAAGTAATAAGTAAGCTATAGCTACTTACTTTCTCTTGATGTTTTCAAAATTATTTTGAATTTTCTCCTTAGCTCGATCCATCTGCTCATATATAAATCCCATCATAGGGGCCTCTGAATCAACCATTCTAAGCACCTTGATGAGTGGAAATGCTGCTTTTAAACATGAAGTGACATGAGACCAAAATCTAGTTGTATTTAAAATAATTTTTTGAATTGATTTCCCCTCCTTTGAACCGCAAACCTACTAGACTTCCATTTGACAGACGTAAACATCGTCATCAAACACCCCTTATTCTCAGAAAGACATCCCAATGTCAAGTAAGCTGTGGCAAATCGGGTAACTGCAGGGCGGATCAACTCTCTACCCTTTGTATAATCAAGCAGCCAAGTATGTAGCAAAGTTCTGGAGTAGATATATGATGTTATCTTTCTACCTTTTGCTATGTTAATTTATGCAATTCAATTTTTTTTTCAAAATCTTCTAAAATCAAGTCAATGCATGCGGCAGCACAGGGTGTCCAATATATATGTTTTCTCTTCTCCATTAACATTTGTCCGGCCGCCTTGTAGTTTGAGGCATTATCGGTTACCACTTGGACTACATTCTCTTCTCCTCCCAATTTTCTCCACAACTTCATCTAGCATTTGAAAAACCTTATCTGCAGTTTTGGAGAAATCCGATGTATCTACTGATGATAAAAACACGGTACCTTTCGGGCTATTTACCAAGAAGTTACATATGGATCTTCTTTTTCTGTCTGACCATCCGTCTGACATAATAGTACAACCAACTTTCTTCCATTCCAACTTGTAATCCTCTAGCAACTCAAGAGTTCTGGCTCACCTCTTGGTTTAAATATTTTACCCTAATATCATTGTAAGATGGTGGTTTCATTCTGGGGGCCGTGTTGTCCGATTGCTTCAATCATGCTTAGAAATTCTCTGATTCTTAACACAATTGAATGGAATTGCGCTTGTATAAAAAAACCGAGCAATTTGTTGACAGGCTTTTTCACGTGCATCTTTTTGAAAATATGACTAATAGTTGCTTGACTTCATTTTCTAACAAAAAGATCCATTGTTTCTTTTCCTTTTTGCTTGGTTCCTAACCCACTTCTACTTCTTCATCATAATGAATAACACCTCAATATTTCTTTCTTTTTAACAATCTCCTCTCCATGAGCTTGAAGAATATTCAAAAATTGTATTCTAACATTTTCAGGTACTTTACTGCAAGGTTCTACGTTAAATTTAGTTCCGGCTAGGTGATGTTTCAATCTATAAATTCCACCAGATCTAATCACTAAACAGTACTTACATTGCACTTTTTTGTTTGTACTATCAATTTCAATCTCATGCTCCCAACTCGGATCACCTCTCGAACCTGATGCATTCTTTCGGGACTTTTTTCCAACTGGCTTTGAACCGGACCCAATGCAGACATCTACAAAATCAAGTAAGCATTTTAAAAATATAAGCATACATAAACAGAATCCAAATAAGGCTAATAAGCATAAACATAATTCTGGGCAGAAATCTGGGCATACCTAAATCAGATTTCTGCCCGGAAATCTGGACAGATTTCTGGGCAGAAATCCAGAAATCTGGACTGATTTCTGGGCAGAAATCAGTCCAGATTTCTGCCCAGAAATCAGTCCAGATTTCTGCCCAGAAATCAGTCCAGATTCTGGATTTCTGCCCAGAAATCAGTCCAGATTTCTGGGGCAGAAATCCAGAAATCTGACTTCTTCAGTCCAGATTGTTGGACTGAAGAAGTCCAGATTCTGAACTTCTTCAGTCCAGCAATCTGGACTGAAGAAGTCCAGATTTCTGGACTTTGAAGAAGTCCAGATTTCTGGACTTTGAAGAAGTCCAGAAATCTGGACTGAAGAAGTCCAGATTTCTGGACTTCTTCAAAGTCCAGAAATCTGGACTTTCTCCAAAGTCCAGAAAAACAATAAAAAAACAAAAAACATTTCTGGACTTTGAAGAAGTCCAGATTTCTGGACTTCTCCAAAGTCCAGAAATCTGGACTGAAGAAGTCCAGATTTCTGGACTTCTCCATCCAGAAAATCTGGACTGAAGAAGTCCAGATTTCTGACTTCTCTCACAGTCCAGAAGGAGAAATCTGGACTGAAGAAGTCCAGATTTCTGGACTTCTCCAAAGTCCAGAAATCTGGACTTTGAAGAAGTCCAGATTTCTGGACTTCTCTAGTCCAGAAATCTGGAGTGAAGAAGTCCAGAATTCTGGACTTCTCCAAAGTCCAGAAATCTGGACTTTGAAGAAGTCCAGATTAGTCCAGATTTCTGAACATTCTCCAGTCCAGAAATCTGGACTTTGAAGAAGTCCAGATTTCTGGACTTCTCCAGTCCAGAAATCTGGAGTGAAGAAGTCCAGAAATCTGGACTTTGAAAGAAGTCCAGATTAGTCCAGATTTCTGAACTTCTCCAGTCCAGAAATCTGGACTTTGAAGAAGAAGAAGAAGAAGAAGCACCTGGAGCAGTAGGAAATGTCGGGCCTGGACAGCAGGAGCGCCGGTTCGGGAAGGGGAATAGGGAGCGCCGGGTTCGGGAAGGGGAACTAGGTTTCGAAATGATCTGCGGGTTGTTTAAGGGTTCCGTCGAATCGAGGAATCGTGTTTAGGATCGCGATTCTAGCGATTCCACGATCCGGATCGCG